>JAPDFK010000398.1:0-38633 GCA_027569635.1 Lasiosphaeriaceae sp. G1095 | reverse complement strand
GGGGGGCCCGGGGTTAATAATACCCACCACCGCCCGCCGCGTACTTCTTTTTATGTATGATTTCGGCCCCGCCCCCCACAGCCCACGTTGACGCATGTGTGGTTTTTTCACAAAACCACAAATTCGGGGGGCCCCGGGGTTCGCCCGCGGGCCCCACATAGGCCCGTTATTTTTCACCCCCCCCCCCCCCCCCCCCCCCACTCAAAGATGAGGAGGGGAAACGGATGAGCCGGCGGGTTTCCGGTGACTGCTCATATCCATCAGCTTCGCGAATTACTCCTGCAGCAAAGCTGGACCTCTCGGCGACGATCCGGTACCGCGGCGACGACACCCTTTATGAATTCTCCTGCAGATGGTTCGCATTTCCGGGCGAGACCTACATAATCCCACTGCAAGCGTTTCGAAAAGGAGGGTGGGTGGTCGGTCGAGGGCTGCAACACGACGAAGCCTCGCCCGCCTCGCTGCAGCAGAACCGTTTTATGCTGCCGACCAACGGCGGGGGAACAGCGTCGTAGGAAGGGCTGAAGGGCTGTAGAAGCCGAACGTCGAAATAATCTCGAAAGGTCACCCAAAAGCCATCCGAGCAGTCAACACAACAGTGTCTCGCGGCGAGCACATGTTCGAGAAGGGCATCCTCACCCGAGTGGCATTCAGGGGTCGCCGCCAGTTTGGTCCGAGAAAAACCTGAGCCAGATAAGAGAGCTGATTGGTTGAAAATGTTTGCATCTCGACGAATCACAAAAATTCAGACGGCGCAAATTCACCTCATGCGGGGCAAGTCTTCTCGGTCAACGAATGAGGCTGCAGCGTGCGGCGTTTACTCAAACGATGGCGTCTTGGTTGGGTGGTTTACGGAAGGTGATTCGAAGACAGGTCGAGTCTCATTTTCTTGTCCCTCGTCAAGAGAATCTCTGCTCGTATCCGCAGGAGTCCAGCACTCGATATACATTGGATCCTGGGCTGCTGGCAGAGATTCAGACCCCTTGTTAGTGAGCTGCTGTGTTCCCCCCACCCGACCGAGGACTATTACGGGGAACTCGGGTTGGGGCACAGTTAAAGAAGGCTCTCCTTACTCTTGACTTGGTATGTAAACAGAGGGAAGCGAAGTCGTCGACTCGTCTCTACTTGGGTCGCTTTGGCTCTCTGGCTTATTTGGCGGGATGTGGGAGAACCGAACGTCTATACATAGCGGCATCCCACTGAGGACGCCTCAGGCTGGAATTGGATCCTTTGCTGACAGGTTCCGGGGGATCGGCGCCAAGGGTATCGCGCAGCAGTGGACCGACCTTTCTGACAAAAATGCTGAGACAAGCATTAGAAAGTGGATGCCAATTCTTCGGGTGTCCGTTGTCACTTGTGATCTCTCCCTCTTCGGCAACGCCTTTGTTTGCTTGGTGCTGCCAGCCCTGAGCTAGTTGTCGATGATGCTGCTGTATGTCTGTCACTCTTTTGCCCCCCCGGGGCTTCCCCGATGCAAGCTGAGACTTGACTAGTATCCATTGTGTGCTGGTTCGTAACATGGGTTTTGCTGTGGTGTTGATAAGCTTCCAACCCCAGAGGCACATAACGGCGTGAAATCCACTAACCGCAGTTACCCGAGAACTCCACACCAGGAGAGTCGGCCGGTTTCCCGCTGCCAACCGCCCTCGTCCCGCCCCAGGGCGTTCTCGGTGTTCAACTGGGCTTCTCACCCATGGTCATAACAAATATCGCGGTTATTATCAGAAGGAATTGCTGCCCCGTCCCCGAGCATCGCTCCTTTTCTCCTGTAACCTGGAGCATCGCCAGCCCATCGTAGCATAAACTCGGGGATTCCACCAACTGGCAGAGAGGCTGCAGAACGGCTCTCGGGAATCGGCGCCGCAGTGCCTCGAAGCCTGGGGGGCGTGGTAGACAACCCAATACGGGTAAAGTGCGTCGTGGCCTCGGGGGTCTCCCGCCCAATGGCACCGCAAAATACGCCTTCCGTCTGCTCATAGGGCATCGCCGTCTGCATCTTCCAGGGCTGTCTCTGCGGGCACGGCGGCGCAGTCGCTAGCCACAAGCTTGAGGCCTGCCCTGCTTCTTTCTCAGCAGGCGAACAACGGCAGCCCCAACGCCTCCGCTGCCACCGACGACCAAGCAAGTTCAGCAGCGCGGCATGGGGCTTTCGCTCTGCCCCACCGCGCTTGTTTTTCGCTTCTTCCTCCACCCCATTGCTCCTGCCGCTGTCGTTGGCTTGTCAAATTCTTCCACGCTCTGCACTGGTTCCTCTGGTCCTCTGGATGGCTCGCTCCTTCCTTGCCAGGGCCCTCGGCGGGCAGGTCCAGTTCCACTTGAACCAAACCTTCCAACCTGCCAACTTGCCCTGGCCACTGCACGACTGGCGGCTGTCTATCCTGTCCTGGGGCGCGCGTGGACTGTTGTTCCTGTCCCCTACCAATGTACTTACCTTCCTCGTTCGCCTGCGTCCACAGTTTCTGCGGTGAGTCAGTCCTTCAGTGGTGGATTCGCTCCTGGATCTGCCACCTGCATTGTCTTTCTGCCCAATCCAGCCTGTCTCCTCAGCCATGCTACTTTTCATCGGACCACCTGACTTGGCGAGCAGGTCGCAGTGCGGCCTTGGGCCAGGACGTTCTTACGCCACCCATGTCAAATGTCAAAGATAGAATTCTGCTTGCTCCTCCCCGCCCGTTACTGTACTCTGCATGCACTATTCTACCTCCGGTCGTCTGGGATGTCCGGGACGAGCATACCCCTGGTCAACTTACTCTAGACTAGCATCTTTGATAGAGGGACGCCGTTGCCGACATCGTCCAGTGAGTGAGTGGCACGCACATGTTTGGCACGGCTTTGAAAGAACAAAAATACCGGCTCTCCCCTCTCCCTGTTGTTGGACAAGTATCTTGTTGCTGCACCGTTGATATCTTGACTACCTACTTTGCCCCTCTTCTTCTTCCTAGTCTCGTGCTTCGTCTCTTCTCTTTTGTTTCCCGAGAGACTCCTCTCGGTTTTGCCACAGTCCAACACCTCTACGCCTCTCTCGTCAACAGATCTTACTCACCGTTCCCTCCCGTCGAGTGGCCCATCTAATACCTGGAGGAAGAAGTCCGAGTACGGAAAGACATACGGCCACTACGCCAGCGCTTGCTACCCCCCACCATCACCGGTCCGCCCTCCCCTCCTTACCCACACACCTTCGAACTTACAAGCTTATACCCACCATCCGCAGAAGGCTAGCAGCCCCTCCCAGACTCGACTATTATTTCTCTCCAAGCCCTGTCAGCTGTTAATGATAATTGTGTTGTGGTCCTGGAGACTCTTCTTTTTGCCTCTTCTTTTTGCTCCTAGTTCTTTCTGCCTCTCGATAATTCTCAGTCCGACCTACAGGAGCCGGTTCCTCGCCTTTCGATACTTCCCTCGAGGCCATCAATACCTCGCCCCTCCCAGGCTGAACCGTGTGGACGCCGAGACGGGCTTAATTACCATCCCCATTTCGCTGGCCGACATGGGCATTGCTTGACTTCGCTGTCTCCGAGGTCATACATAGGTCCCGGAGGTATCCCGCAACGGGTCAGCACTTAATTGACTCAGGTAGTGACCTCCAGTGTTCTGCAACACGTCGAGAAAGGGTGCTCCCGTTACTACCGCCACAGCATCGGGATCTTGCCGCTTACCACCATACCACACACACACACACATACACTGCATATCATTCTTGTACCGCCCTCATGTTGTTGACCAGGGAGCCATAGACTACTATGGTCGAGGTACTCGGGCTTCAATTTACGGGAATTTGGATATCAAAATGGCATCTCACAGGTCAAGGTCGGAGCTTTCTGGGCTGGTAGGTGGTATTCGGCCCAAGGACCAAGGGGCTTATTTTGAGCACACCGGGGGCGAGTTTCCTCAAAGCCTGATATCACAGACTAGAAAGGCCCCGGAACCAAGTCGTCAACCTGTCCGGGCGATCCCACAGCCGAAAATGTCCAGCAGGCCAACAAACTCAAACCCCCAACGGCGGCCCTCGGATAGCCAGCCTGGACGGCCACTTTTCGATCGACAGTCATCGTCTGGGAGCACCGACAGTGTGAGTCTGGGAATGCCAACAACTCGTGCGCCAGCTTCATCTGCCTCGTCGTCCAGCAGACTTCCAGCCCCGAGCACGAGACGGCAGAATGTCCTTCGACGCAAACAGTCGGGGCTATCAAAAGAGCCAAAGGGCATTCGCAATGACTCTTTGGATGATTCAAGCAGAGCCAGCCCTTCGTCGTCGAACGTCCGCTCGCCGACGCCGCAGGACATATCCGACGGCCCCCATTTTGACCGTCACCTGACTCAAAGCCCCATGGAAATGCGAGTGGTGCACCAGACTGACGTCTCAAAAACAACGACACATGCGGTGAATACATATCCTGAGCTGGACAGGTATCGAGACGTTGCGCCTCTGGGCCGGGCTGAGAGCCCCAGCCGCGAAGTGCCGTATCCAATTGATACATACGACCTGCCTCCCCCCACACCCTTGTTTTCGGGCACCAGCAGTCAAATTAGCGGCTTCAGTGGCAGCCCATCAACACGGTTTTCAGAGTCACCAGGCCCCAGCCCATACAGCCGCGACACCACGCCCACGTCGATCTCGTCGCAATCTCCGGGCCTCGTGGCCCCGTTGCGCATCCCCGCACCAGCAGCCCGAACGAGACAGGTCGACTCGGCCCTGACCAGGCCACCCATCACCCGAAGAAGAACCGGGAGTATATCGAATGAGGTGGGCTCTCTAAGCGCCGATCCCCATGGCCTGGCAGCCGTCAGAGAATCCTTGACGTCGTCGTCGTCCAACTCGACCGTCCGCGATGGGGACAAGAAGGAGAAAAAGAAAAAGAAAAGGCTGTCGCCGCTTCCGCCTAGCCCACCACCCCGGAAGTCGTCGCACAATTTCAAGGACAGCCGAGATGAGGGCGAATCTCCGTCGAAGCCGGCCCGCGAGCCTGCCCAACCATTGATGACATCGCCGCCTGCAGCCAAAGCCACCTCATCTACCCGTCAACGGCCTGTCCAGCCTTCTCGTCCTGTCGTACCGTCCAAGGCAACGCCACCTCTACGCCCCAGCCGAGATGGAACTCCGAACCTTCAATCTCAATTGGGGATACCCTTGCCCATCATCCACAGCAACCTATCCTCGACGTCTTTGTCTGAAAGACGGCAGAGCAGCCTCGTGGCCCCCCGGCCAGTTGACCGGCCGGCCCTTTCGTCGTCCCTCCCTGATCGACCGAACCAGGTCTTGCGCCGGCCTGTTGTGAGAGAGCCAACGCCCGCCCCCGAATCTGCCGTCTCAGGGGAAGGGATGAGCAAATCCAAGTCCGAGCCAAGGATTGCCTCTCGCACACCAAGTCCCAGTCTATCAACCTTCAAGTCGCGCTTTCCCATCTTTGGACGGAAAACAAAACCGGCCCCGGATGCTGCTCAACAGGACAAAAAAGATAAGTCGTTAAGGAAAGGTCCTGTGGCCGGAACAGGTCACGAGGGTTACGGTCGACTGGGGTCGGTTCGTCGGAGAAGCGGGAGCATCAGCAACCCACCTCGAGCGATCCCTGGGACCATGTGCTCACAGGATAGCCTAAGCAGCAGCCAGTCTTACGACCCATTCTTGATGGAAAGGATGGCCCCCGTCGTGATTGCCGGCGGAGAGATCATCGAGAACAGGAACGCAAGCTCGGAACTGACACGCACCGAGAGCAACCAGAGCTTCTCATTTAGTCGACCCAGCATCGATTCCAGGACCAGCTCTCAGATCTCGTCTTCGTCCCGCGAAGGCCCTCGTCACTCCCTCTGGCCTTCGCCCTTCCCACGCGGTGGCACCCAGAGCCCTGCGCTGAGCAGTCGCCGGCCTGACAGCAGCGATTCCGAAGCTCTTGCTATGAAGTCTACCTTGGCCTTTCGACGATCTATTCAGCGTCTCAACTCTGGAGAGCAAGAAAACCCGAAACTTCCGAAGCGAATTGTCAGTCGACCTCAAGTTGTATCGCCCTCAATGACAAGTTTAGACACCAGTGTCATGTCTGACGACTCGATCTTTGACCCATCCACCGAGGCAGCTGCTGCGAGCAGGGAGGCGAGCAGCCTTGGGATTGACGCTGGCCCCAAGAAACTCATGAAGCGAGCTCGGTCTCCTCGCAAGTGGAATTTCTTCGGTCGGTCTCAGAGCCAACCTGCTGTAGAGACGAAAAAAGCAGACCCAGCAAAGACTGTCGCAGCAGCTGTAACTGTTGTGCAGACTAAGCCTGTGGCGTTCTACACCATGATGGACGGGTCCGAGCAGGAAGATACCGACACGCCAGATCTCGACGAAATCTGCCGCGACGCTGCAAAATTTACTACTCTCCCTAGCCGTCCCATGATTCCGAGCGCAGAAGAAAGAAGACCATCTCTCACGCAAGACCAGCCACTGCCAAGTCTAACCAACTTGAGGGTGATGGGTGCACCGTCGTCTATGCCACCGAAGCGCGTTAATACCTCTCCGATCAAGTTATCTGCACCCTTGGCACCTCGGGAATTGCCTCGGGCACTCCCTGTACCAGCGCCAGTGCCCCCCGCTGCTGAGCATCCTCTACGACTGCCCTCGGGTCGCCCAAGTAGGCTGCCTCAAGTTGGTCGCATCCCCAAGGTTGTCAGTGCTCGGGCCGAGCATATATCTCCAAAGAGCTTCTCGAGGCCGTTTCACAGGCTCAGCGTGCAAACGCCCCCGCCGAGAGTCGAAATTCAAGACGCGGACTTTGTGGCCAAAGGACCAAGTCCTCCCAAGCCCTCCACACCCGACCTGACACAAGATGAGTCGACATCGACAAGTGGAACAATTTTTTCGCCCTCGATGTACGGCCTATCTAGTAAGCTACCGGCAGACCCTACTCAACTAGGACACGAATTCCTCTCGTTCTCGCCTCGAAAGAACTCCCAGAGCACTGTGACAACCACATCCAGTAGTTCTGGGGGGCTTCTCACTTTCGCTGCTGCCACGGCTGTAGTTCCGGACCCGAACGCTCCTCTCGCTGAGGATGAGATTTGGGACGAGTACAACGATCTCCTAGGCGAAGAGACCCTTCAAGGAAGCCGTTCTGCGCGTTCGTCGTCGGGGAACCCGTTTCATCTTGAAGACTACAAATCAAAATATGTGATGCAAGTCGAACCGCCACTTGAATCTCCGACCCTTAGCGCTCCCCCATTACAGAGTATGGTTCAAATGCTCCGCACTGGATGGGATCAGCCAGCATCAAACCTCTACAGCGCCGAGATGGCCGAGGAAGTTCAACGCGCGCTGGACCTTGATTCGGCTCCACCGGTATCATTCTATGAGACATATTATGAGGATGAATCCCGAAACTCCGTCCCTGAACAGCAAGTGGATCAGCCGGAGCCAGTACCACAGTGTTGCGGTGTGTCTGAACAGCAACTTCGACGGTCAGATGCGAGTGGTAGTAGTCAAGCTTCCGAAGACAGCTCGCCGCTGGCCCAGGTCAACCTACGAGTCGGCTCGATGACTGTCAGTAAGTGGCTTACTTTCGGCCATGTTCTCTTCAGTCCAGTACGGGATGATTTGATTGCCGTTGTAGGCTCGCTGAAGCGTCCCTCCATCCTTGTAGTCGATGGGCTTGGCAACGACGACTGGTCCTTTTATGCGGCAGAGACATATCCAGCTGCTACTTTCTTCAACCTGTCGCCCCGTGCCCCTCTTCCGGCCGATCACCGGAGCTCGTCGACCTTCCCTCTCAGTCCACCCAATCATCACCAAATAGAGTATCTGTCGCCCAACAAGAAGTTTCCCTTTGGCGCGCAAAGTTTTACGTCGGTTGTCTTTCGCTTTCCGATCGCAGGTCCTGAGACAGATTATCGCAACATTGTTTCGGAAGCGCGGCGAGTGTTGAAGCCCGGCGGCTTCATCGAACTGTCTATTCTCGACGTGGACTTGAATAACATGGGCAATCGCGGACGTCGCGTGGTCCGCCGGCTCAAGGAGCGCATCCACGCAAGAGCCCCCGATACCAGCCTCGGGTCGACCTCCGATCTCATACTTCGCTTGCTCGGTAGGAAAGGATTTACAGATATCAAGACTTGCCGCGTCGGCGTCCCCGTCGCTAGCCCTATTCCGCGATCATCTGGCAGCGAGGCTAGCAATAGCGGTGGAATGGGCTCGGCGGAGATAGGCAGCGGCAGAAGAAAGAGCAAGACCCGACGGGACAATCGCAGTTTGCCTGAGATGATAAGTGACGAAAGCCCAGTTGCAGACGAAAACATTACCAAAATGGTGGCAAAGGTCGGCCGGTGGTGGTACAGCCGCTGTTACGAAAGCGCCGCCACCGCTGATCCCGGCTCAGGACCGCGCACCAGCTTGTGGAGTGACAAGGCTTTGCTCGCCGAGTGTGAGGAATGGGGGACGAGCTTCAAGTTGATGGTTTGCTATGCGCGAGTTCCAGACGGGAGAGCTCGCGTGGCAAGCATTTGACGACAGTGCCCTCCCATCCGTCAGCAAAAACAACCCCTTTTCCCCTCTCTTCTTCAACTGGAATTACAGCCATCTATTCTGAGGCATCAGTTCCTCAACAGTTTCTGTCTGTCAACCCATTAATACTCCAACTTCATATTCATTTGGGAAAGAACGGAAAGAAAGAAGAAAGTGCAAAAAGGAAAAAAGACCAAAGAGGGCGCAAGCCTAACTGCGACCGACTTTGCAAAGAGCACGGCGCTAGCTATCCGTTATGATGCTTTATTTTTGGACAACGCATGCGGTACACCGAACGAAGCGTTCAAGTTGCCGGTTGGAAACAGCACGGCTTTTTCTCATCGCTGCCCCTTCTTCAAGATTGCCCCATCGACTGGGGCGAAGAAGGGACTTTCTACTTCTTCAACTACCTTGGTATTAATGCTGTCTTCTCGTCGCAAAGAGTTGCAGCAGGCTTAGGATTAATGGGATTTACCACGGGGAGGCGGGGGAACTAATAATAAGGGAACGTGCTGGTCTATCACAACTCTGGTCAAACCTACTACGCTTTCATGCTTGGTGCTTTTTGTTCTCAGATGATGAGGGGGCAAAGGGGCCGACTAGGAGTTAACGACTGAGACCCGCTGGATGGGAAGCAGGACATTGGATTCGATTTACTGGCCACGGGATACATAGGCCATTTTTGTTTAGATCTTTTTCTGTTTGGGGATGATGATGATAAGAGGCAGAGGGGTCAGCCCGGCGTTGGATTTTGAGTTTGTGTTTTTGGAGGTTGTCTTAAGCAAGCGTCATGTCGTCGAGATACCCCCATCTATTATTTTCGAATTACGCAAGAAAGCGAAAATCAATTATTCCATATTTCACAAGTATCATTGGGAACGTTCCCTTTTCATGTCGAATAAATAATGCAATGTGCGATGTGCGACGAGGAAATTCAAACACCGTCACGGCAGAACATGAAGAACTTTCTGTAACACAGCAGTACTCTCACTCCGAACACTGTCATCTGGCAGCATCGGAGGCTTGGATGCCCCTGATAGTGGTGATACAAGTTGCGTAGCCCAATCGGAATGTTCCTGGAAGCGCAAGTTTGGATTGTCAGGTACTGTAGTATGTTGGAAAATGCCATTGTGGGTCGGTATGGTGGTACGTAACCAGTACAAATACCGAATACTTGCATCATCCCAACATCCATATCCCATACATGCATAACCAGTAACAGTACGGTACGTACTCTGTACCGTGACATTTTGGTCCGGCAAAGTTTATTCTGGGCTATTCCCGAAATGGTTAAAATGCTTGGCGTACAGTTACTTCCCCCGGATTTACCACACCCCTTGGGTCATGCTGGTCGGTCTGAAGTTCTGAACCAAACTTGCTTGTTAAAAGGTTAATAATAAGCCACCTTTTTGAAAGAGCTGCTCGTTCTTTCTTCACCGTCGACGACGGCAAAACACGTCTGCCAGCCCCAATAAAGAGCACCATAGCAGGGAAACAGGCACCGGCCTCGATCCACCCCAAGCCAGCGCCCGGACCGCGTGTCGATATGGTATAAGAAGAAGATGGGCATTGAGCCGCGACGACGAGTCCCGTTCACCAGCTACGGATACGGATACAGCCACCGCCTGCCCTCGAGCCCGTCTCGGTAGACACAGCCAGTCGCCCGGTGATCCCCTGCCGGGCGGTCGACCCTTGCTATTTTGTTCACGATGACGCGACGCATTGTGAGTGTCTCCCTCCCTCCTCTCTCCCCCGAGCTCGAGCTGTCACCGGCTCGTTCTCGCACCAGCTTCCTGGCAAGGTAGCGAATACGGCTGGCTGGGCTAACCACGGTCGCCAACATGCAGGTTCGCACCATCATCCAGGTCGCCACGGCCGCCGTTCTCACCTTTGTGGTCATCTTCTTCCTGGACCGCAACTTCCGCGTGCTGCCGACCGCCATCCACGGATACCTCCCGACACACCATGCTGGTCTCATCATTACCGATCTCACCATTACAGAATGCACGAGCTACAATGTCTTCTCGACTTGCAAGCTGGACCCGACTATCTGGTACCGCGTAGAGAAGGACCTACACCTAGGGATGAGCACCTTCTCGAGTGCGTACCTACACATCCGCCGCAAGAGGGAAGAAGACCTGACCAGCGACGACAAGGTTGTCGTGGACGTGACGGTGGGCCGTCTTGATCCAAACGCTAACGACAAGAGCAAGACGCCCGAGCTGTGGGAGGCCAGACAGGCCGGTCTGTGGGTCAAGAGGTCGAGCAAAAGGAGCGCCACCGATTCCAAGACTTCGGTGACAGCCGTGGACGTTTTGTTCGGCGACGATGCCGTAGAGGCCCGGGCCGGCTGGACCGTCACGGGCACCCCGCTGCTTCTCGCTGCTTCGTCCAGCATACCACCGGCCCACATCACCATACGAAGAGGGCCCGAGCAGGCGGTAGTCAAACCGGTACCCCGGGTTGGTGAAAATGGCCGATACAAGATCATGCAACTCGCGGACCTACACTTGAGTACTGGAGTCGGGCATTGTCGAGATGCGCTGCCCGAGGACTGGAATGGTGGCAAGTGCGAGGCGGACCCGAGGACGCTGGACTTTGTCACCAAAATGATAGACGAGGAGAAACCTAATTTGGTGGTTCTCAGTGGCGATCAGGTCAACGGAGACACGGCGCCAGACACGCAATCGGTACGTCTTAGCAGATTACTAACTTCTCAAGACCACGCTGCTAATATTCCTTCCCAGGCAATCTTTAAATATGCACAACTTCTCATCAAGCATAAAATTCCCTACGTCACCATCTTTGGGAATCACGACGACGAAGGATCCATGCCCCGGGCTGCCCAAATGGATCTGGTCGAAACTTTACCTTACTCTTTATCCCGGGCCGGGCCGGAGAATATTGATGGAGTAGGAAACTATTACATTGAGATCTTGGCCCAGGGAAGCTCGGGGCATTCGGCCATTACCGTCTATCTGCTTGACACGCATGCATACTCGCCAAATGAGAGAAAATACCCCGGCTATGACTGGATCAAGAAAAACCAAATCGATTGGTTCAAGACCACGGCGCAGAGCCTAAAGAAGAAGCACAAGGAATACACACACGTCCACCTAGATGTTGCTTTTATCCATATTCCGCTATTCGAATACAGAGATCCCAACATTAGCATGTGGAAGGACTGGAAGGAGCCCTCGACTGCGCCTGTGTTTAACTCGGGCTTTCACGATGCCTTGGTCGAAGAAGGCGTCGTCATGGTGAGCTGCGGACAGTGAGTGTTCCCTCCACCCCGAATCCGTCCTGCTGCTCAGATTACCTAATCATGCCCCTTTTTATGTAGTGACCACGTCAACGAATATTGCGGTCTTTCGTGGCAAAATGAACAAAAGCCTGGAGTGTGGATGTGCTACGGTGGCGCCACCGGGTTTGGCGGCTACGCCGGGTATGGTGGCTACCACCGCAAGATTCGCATTTTCGACTTCGACATGAATGAAGGTAGAATCAAGACATGGAAGCGCGTCGAGTGGGGCGAAGACAAGGACAAGCGACTCGAAGAGCTGATCATGGTCGAAGCCGGACACCCGATTCCGCCTATGGAAGAATGACGTCTCATCGACCTTATAAATTTTCTTTATTGAGGGGCTGACTGGGAAGGAGTCCTTGTTATATCGCATTATCTGGACTGGGTTGGACCACGGCGTTTGTGGTGTTGTTCTCGGCTCATTTTCATGTCGTGTTCTGGCTGGCTGCTCTCATTGATGAGACAAAATCCACAGAGACAACATCTTGCATGGTCAAAAGGGAAATGAGGCTGGCTTGAAGGGCTAGCACAGTGAAGAGGTGGGGGGGGGGTTTCTTTTTTCTTTTTTTTTCTTTTTTTTCTTTTTTTGTCATACAATTATTATTGTATATTAGCACCTCGGCTTGGGCGAAACCTACGGTTTGGCTTTTTTGGTATATAAGTATTCGGGAATCTTCATGTCACATAGCATCAGAATAGGGCGGGTTGGGGTTGAAAGCAATGGATTGCTGAGGCGATTCAGCCAGCGAACTCAGTTGAGAGATGTGTGGGGCAGCAATGACGCATTTGAAGGCATTTGGCCCTACGTTCACCCCCAGTCATAATGAGTTGATGTATTGATGAGGTCACTCGCTGTCATGAGAGGGGGTATAGACCTTTTCGGTACGTCCTGCCTCCTTTTGTGCGTGAGCCAAGATAGAAAGTGAAGCCGATTGTTTTTGGTTTTGTGCTCCAGGGTTGTCTTGGCGACAAAAAGGGGGGCATTTACAAAAAGGGGCGGCGGTGAAAAAGGGGCAACACCAGATTCCTAGCATGCAAACATAAACACAAGTACACGCTTGAGGGCTTTGAATTTCGTGCAAATTCCAATATTGGGAATACTTAGGGATGTTGCCAGTTTCAGTTTGATCGAGGTACCTATTCTCTTTTCCTTTCCGGCGTCTGTCAAAAGTAAGGTAGGCAGGGGTCTTTGTCGTGAATGCATTATGAGTGGGAGGCTTTATTGCAAATGTTCTTTAAGAAAAAGGGAGAAGACATGGAAACGAATGTGGTAGTTTACAATTGGGCAGTGACTGCCTATTTGAAGGAGCAGTTTGGATGGCAGTGACGTGTGAAATCATGGTGTTGGTAGAGGTGGTTGGTTTGTCGTTAAACGCGATTCGGTCTAAATAAACTCACCTTGACAATGTTAAAGCTTTAAAACGGCAACATGAAGTACTTGCTGTTGGCACATTTGATCCAGTTGCACCGTATGGGCTTGATTCCCGTACTGTTCCTCGTTCGAAGTAAAACCCCCTCAAAGGGTTTTCGTAACCGGCCACCTCCTCGGAGTTGGCCGGCGAGCTTTTGCTTACAAGAAGTAAGGAGGGTTCATTTTACGTTTATAGTAAATGACCGAGGAGAAAGTTAGTGACGTAGTATGGATAAGCTAGGGAGGTAAAGTATTGAGAGAACATAAAGCCCAAGAGTTGCATTTACTTTAATAAAAATTTTCACTCACTTCTCACTTGGACTTCAGGTTAAGCACCCGCTGTCCCCCAACCTGCTAATATGCAATTGGACGCGTCACTTTCTGTGACTTTTAGAACAATTTTCATTTGAACGACAATGCCGAGGCCTAAGGTAGTTAGGTAGTGGCAACACCGCCAACGGCAACGGCAACAGCAGCAATGACGTCCTTAGCAATTCAAACAATATAATGGATATCTACGGAAATGGCCGTAGTGCTAATGGCTGGATGACAACTAGACAAGACTCACGAAGGTTAGACCACGAGATCTGTTTAAGCAGAGGACAATGTTGTTTCTCAATAGTCGTCGGTGATCATAATTCAAGTTGGTGGTGGATTTATCACGAGGTCGTTGCATTTCGACCAGCCATAAACACTCGAGGATTATTTTGGCAGTGAATTAATCAATACAGAAGGTAGCTGAGTTCGTTCGACCAAGTCAATTTAGCTTAAGAATCATGTAGACCAGGATCCCCGGGATGCGTTCACTCTAGGTAGTTATGTTCCCTTAACGCCAACTGGAAATCAGACTCATTATCATCATCTTTCTTTGGATAAGGAGGTTTTTCTAATATATTATGTCTAAATCTGACACTGATCTCATTTTTTATTCAGCTCGGCCCCCTCTCGCGGTTGAAACGGTGTCGTCCATATTTAACACTCATCTCTTCCCCTATTACCTTTTGACCTATCAAAACTAACGTTTGCAATAACCAGGTTTCCGCCTCGCCACGAACCAGTGAGTGCCCCCGATATATTCTTGCAATTCTGACGGAGCATTTTCTCTACCATTCTATTCACATACAAGTTCTGTTCTCTGCACGCCGTCAACTTTGCGAGCAGTCCAGTCACAAACAGATCCCGATCTGTCAGACTATCGTCTCAAGAGAGTCGCCACAGCAATGAGGGCAAGATCGGACCATCGAGACGCGTAGCTTCATCCGCGTCGCCCGGAGGCTCTGATGCTAGCCCTATACACACGCTAAATGATCGAGTCACCATCACGAATAACTCCGTCAGTTCGTTGATCAGCCTCACATCTTGGCAGCCAAACGTTTTACCTCCACAACCACCAGTTGGCCACGCCGCTGGTCTATCTGGGCGTCCGCCAGTTGTTCCCGTCGCTGGTTTGCCGCCGCGTCCCCCCAGATGTGCCCTCCATGTTCCCTCAAAAGAGCGATGTGCAAGAGCAGCCAAATCATCCACGGTTGAACGGCCCAAACACGTCTTCCTCCTCGCGGCGTTTCCCAGTCCCAGCCCAGGTGGATGGACAAACCGCTCCGCCCACAAGATTCCCGCAGCTTCTCCCCCGTCAGCACCCAGATCCCTATCGCCATTTAGCACCGGCATCATCAGCAACACCCCCTATTCCGCCGCTCAGACAGCCGGTGGACTTTCCACCGCATTCGCGGCAGCAACCATCATCCGTATACGAGCAGTTGCCGCCAGCACATCGAGTCATCCCCTGCCCATCGTGGCAAACAGCGCCCCATGCCTCGTCATTGTGGCAGCCATCTCGCTCCCAGCAACCTCGTCGACGTGCAAACATGGCTAACCGTACCATGAAGAAAATGAACGGCCAAGCCAACGGCAGCGGCAGCAGCAACGGCAGTGGCAATGCCAACGGCAACGGCAACTATGGCCATGGAAATGGCACTGATGCCAACGGGCATGACGATGATGGCGTCAACGGGGGTGGAAATGGCAGCAATGGAAACGGGAGTGGGAGCAATGGCGTTGGCAACGGCCAGTATGTAAACTAGGAATCCAGGTAGCGGGAAACTGTTGGTATTGACACAACTTCTCAGCTTCGGCGCGCATAACAACGGTCATGACGCCCGCCATCGAGGCACTGCCAACAGCGGCGGCAATACTACTAACATCCAGGCCAACGTCCTCCACGCCGAGGACAACGAGGATCTCGATGCCTTCATGGACCAGTACATCGACTGGACGCAGACGACCTCTGAGCCGTCCCTGTTCGACACTGGACAGGAAGCCGGACAGATGAGATGCCACGACCTGCGAGAGAATCGACACCAGACTGGCGTGTCCACAGGTGCCTGGCACATCATCCACAACAAGAAAGAACTCCAAGCTGCCCTCAGGCATCCCAACTCGGGGGATATCTTCTTCATGGGGGGGGGGGGGGGTCAGTCGGCGGTCTCTTATCCGTCGTCGGCTGGAGCTAGACCCCGATTCTTCCAGCCGGGCCAATGGACCCGTAGCGACCTCACCAACAACTGGGACCCAAACCTGCAGCATGCCACCCACACGCCGCAAGAGTAGGCAGCACTCGAACCGGCTCGGCTCCGCAGGTCTCACGCCCCCCCCCCCGCCCCCCCCCCGTCCCAACCGCTCTGCCTGCTGCTATAAACCGTAGCGATCTCCTGCCAGACAACAATAGCCATCCAGTCCTGCCCAACACACACCTCGGTCAACAATACTGACGCCCGTCTGATTACGACCCAGGCCATCCCAGACAAGAGCGCGGGAGTGGGTGGCGGAAGTCGGGGCGTCAAGGTCAAGCCCGGCGATAGCGTCGAGTACCTTGGGTATGGAAAGGGGGAGTGAAAAAGGCCTTCCTCCCCGGGTGGTATCTACAAAGGAGAACGCCCCTAAGAGCTCTATCTCTCGCAGCAAGCCCCAAGGGCCGCAAAGACTAGGTAGGTCTAGGTAGATATGCAGAGAAATGGATGAGTGGATGAACGAATGGCTTTTCCTAGGTTAACTGAAATCCCACTTTTCCTTGCCTTTTATAAGGCTTAATATACCATCCTCCTCCATTTCTTTCACTTTGTTTGCTTTATGCCAAATGCCAAATTTTCAAAGAAACTTGATGGTGGGTGTAATATGTTTTGCCGTCCCATGAAACCCCCCCGCCTCCCTTTTCCTTTTTTTCTTACCGTTCCTTGACCGGAATTGTGGGCAGTGCCATCCATTCATTCATTCCCTTGTCTCATTCACTCTTACCCCCCAACACTTCCCCGTCAATAACTTACCTTAATTACCATGGATAGGGCATGCCTGCATGCAGGACACAAGGGCCTTGCTTCTTTTTTTTAATCTTATATAACTATCTGATATAGGGTTGCTATCGTAATGTGCTATGAGACTTGACGCATGTTGCAATGGACTGACTTACCTCACACCCTCACACCCCCACACCCCCTTCCCCCCATCGTGTCCAGTTTGCCATAATAATATTTGCGTGTCAAATTTAACCTTCTATGTACTTGCATCTGAGCTACTTATTCACACTACTGCATGGTGGTGAAAGCAGAGTAGTGGATGCCGTTACTTCTTTTTTGGAGTGTGAATACTCGCAGCTCTAGCTCATGCATAATCTCTTTTCCCACTTCCCTTTCCGTTTCAGCCAAGAAATATGTGGGAAGTGGGGGGGGGGGCAGTAAGAGGGAACCACGGTCCTGATGGCCGTTAAGGACACGGATTTTGTTTAGTATTGCTTCGTCTACCTAATCATTTAATTTCCAATCAGCTAACTTGCCAACTGTATCGTACATCGTCACAAGGCCGCCCTCGTCATGTGTTAACGGTTTTGTCCTTTGTGTTCCTACTTGGCATGGCAACCAAAAACACCCCAAATATATATATATATATATATATATATATATATATATTTGCAGCGCGGATCATGCACGCGTAATGGTTATCTCCATCTTCTTGGTGATGCCGGGCTCCAATATCGACTCGGTGCTGGTGCCCTTGGTCACATGGCCCTCGAAGCTGTCCATATCCGTGTTGTCGTTGTCGTTGACGCTGTCAAGGGCATGGTGGCCCTTTGCGCGGCCAGACTTCCACGTGTGCATGACATTGTGCGACCCGAGCTCATGCGCATATCCTCCTCCGCGCTTGCTGCTCGTTCCGTTCGACCCGCTGCGTGACTTCTTCTCGTTAAAGTACTTCACCAGCGGAGCCAAGGTGGGCACATTGGCGACGATGATGCCGAGGTTGTTCTCAACCGCCGACCACAGAATAAGTGGCGCCGAGTCCGTATAGAGGGCTAGCTTCTTGACCGTCTGGATACGAATGATTTGAATGATTGTGATGAAGAGGCCGAGACCGAATAGGCCCAACAAGACGATTTTCCTGCGGTTTTGGATTTTGGACTTGACAAGGACTGGGAACGGGAGGAGCATGCTGTTTTTTGTCCAAAATGTCAACGGATTGCTATACCGAGAGAGAGACGGGATCTCCATGAGTGGCAGAAACACTTACACTATAACATCAAAAATGATAGTGATGGAGGCCATTGCTGTATACACGGGGACGCCCTTGAGACATGAGCCATCGAGGATGGTTGGATCCCATTGCTTGGCTATCGGGTTGCAGAGGTTGATCTGCACAACTAGGAAGGACAGATGGAAAAGACTGCAGGCGATGATGACGCCGATGGTAATATAGTGGTATATCCCTTTGGGAACGAATCGGAGATAGGAGAACAACAAGGCGAGCTTGAAACCCAAGATAGACGTGATATAGCTACAGCGCAACGCAGGTGGTCAGCATGCGCTTTGAACTTTGTTTGGCATTCGCATTAGGGAGAGGGTTACACACAATGGGGCGCCTATGTATTGCAGCTGTGATGCTTGTTAGCTCTGGCGTCTCTTGGGGAGGCTCTAGATCACTTACGAGGCCGAAGGTATAGACATCTTCGACTGGCAAGTCATTAATACTCTCCAAGCCCAAGCCCCATTTTGTTTCTGTTTTCTGTAGTCAGTCTTCTGTCTGTTATCCACGGTCATTAATAAAAGCTGGTGTCTGCTCACGGATGCTGGTTACAACGGCAAAGCCAGCGGAAGCTATCCATGCCACGATAATAGTCCAGTCATCTGTCCCACACGTATCAGTTACCATTGTCAGGTTCAAAAGGGGTCAGCCAACTTTACCTGTGCCTACAGCCTTGAGCAAGATAGCTCGGACATAAAACCGAAGGCACACGGTGATCAGCGAGACGATGGTTAGGGCGATCGAGACGCCTGTGATCATGGGCCCGATGGTTGGAGCATCGGGATCGCTGGTGTTGTATGTCCAGCCCATGGCGGCGATGGCTTGGGGGGGAACAGGAAGAGCAGTGTAGATCGGTAGATTCGTCTTGTGTCAGACGGAAAGCCAGGCCGACTTTTTGCAACAGCTAAGCTGAAAGAACAGGAACCTCTTTCGTTTTTCGCTAATGTCCGGGGGCGTCATCCATCTTCAACACGAAGATGGAATGTACTGGCAGCACTTATTTATTAAGCGATGATGGGCATGGACAAGACGGCCAGCCCAGGGTATGTCGTTATACTGCCTGATATTTCTGCCCCCACAAGGGATATTGAAACAAACAAGCAAAGTTCAGGGTAACACTGCATTCATTGATTGTATGGGATGGCAACAAAGTTGTCGGTCTTATAGAGTACCACCAGGAATGGCAACCCCGAGTCCACCTATCATGTGCCTGGGTAAGTGGCTCCATTCCCTCTGCCTTGGAAAGCAATTGGAGGGGAAGGAGAAGGTGGTGTTTTGTTTTTTTTGCTGGCGTCCTCATGCCATGTTCCATGTTCCATGTTCCATGTTCCGTGGCAACGGAAAATTCCGAGTCAATTGAAGAAAAACAAGAAGCCGCCGATCCATTCTGAGCCTTTAACCAACCAAAGCAAGCCAAGTGAAGTCGCGGTCTGGGGGTCTCGTCTCCCCCGCGGCATGTCGAGGACTACCCGGAGACAAGTCGACTACCCAAAGATGGCGCAAGCAGATTGGATGCCCCGCTAAGTCTAGTCTAGCCCCTTCACTGCCGCCACCCCCGGCCCTACTCTAGTTGAAAATAGATCTTCAAGGAGATGTGCGCCGGTGCAGGCGTCGAGAGTCGAGACCGCCTATTGCCCCCTATTGGAATTAGCAGCGGGGAGGGGGGAAGGCAATGCCGTCCGTTGGACTATTGGACGCCAACGAAGGTGGGCCTGGTCGCTGGCCTGTGTTTTCATCTTGCACTAGAGCCCAGAGCCTAGAGCCTACACTAGACTCAGTCGCTACTCGCTGGGGACATGGGCTCTTGGACAGAGGGAGATGTGCGTTGGACTCGGCAGTTGGTTTACTTGGTTGTGCCTTCGCTCTTTTGGGTTCAAGGATGTTGGGAGTGGTTTCATACCGTACACCTCTGCCGGGGAAATAGATGTTAGCTTGTGAATTGGTGCTAGGGTTATGGCCAGGGTTAGTAGCCACAGTGGAGTTTGCTCCTTTCCATACGATTCCAGAGAGATGTGACTTCCAATGAGATTTTCAATCACCTTGAGCCACCACATCACTCTTTCTCCCTTCTTTCACAAGAAAAGGCCTCCTTATCCTGCCCCCAACCCCTAGTAAATTGTAAGAAACCCCTTGACTATGGTGTCCTCGCTTGGCTTGGATGTATTCCACTGACGTCTAATTCCCCGGCAGAGGTGTATACACTCACTCAGCCGATATACTTGGTACATGTAGAAACAAACTAAGGAATTCCCTCGACCTTCATAAGCCTAGCCAGCGCCCAGGAGTTTTCTAGACCTTGCAACAAAACTTGCAACTCCACCAAGACAAGCAACTTTTGCATGGGGATTTAGAGTTCTCGAAAATCTTCGGATACTAATTGGTTAACCTCGAAGAATGGGCGTTCAAGGGGCTTCCTAAGCAGACAAGGAAAAGTCACACGATGGAACCCTTCTAAGCCTATGGAGGCTCTAGTGGATTCCTTAGTTATTTCTATATCAGCTGAGTATACGGTCTTGACGGTATACTGATCAGCACCTTGAGTACAGAAAAGGAAGGACCAACCATGGCTTGGAGAGGGAGGGGGGGGGGGGGGAAGTCGACTGAGAAGGCAAGGTTTCTTCAGGTCCCTCCCCCGCCATCTCTGGAATTGAATCGTTGAGGAGAGAGGAGAGACCCAGACAACCAAGTCAGGGGCCACCCTCTGCCGATCTCTTCCTCTGTGCTGCCTGACATGACAGAATGCCTTGGTCTCCACGTCAAAAGATCAAGATATGACCCTCAGTAGAGTGGCAAAAGCGGTTGACAAAATAATAGAGACTCAATACCTAGTGGATACCTGCGTGCAGTCTAGTTTTCTGTGGTAAGCTAGGTTGCTTCCTTGTACCCCATCAGCTCACCAACCAGTCATCTGACTCCTGGTGGCTAACATATCTTCCATTTGTACTATCTTGAACTTATCCTATCCATCAACAGATATGTTAGATATCTGCTAGCTTCTGTTAGTGGCTTCAGAACAGGTCACACGCACGTGGCATTTGGAGTCTCGATTATTTTGTACCGCTTTTGAGTGGGTAGTAGTCATTGGACCATGACTCCCCACCGTACTCCGTACTTCCATGCGTACTGTTCTGGTGGGGAAGGGGTCCAGCTTTACCTACCTGTGCCTGCTGCCCAAAAGAAATACATACTCTACTAGCAGACTCATCAGCGGGCCTACTTGCAGTAGTCGACACTTGACATGGAAGTCGGGCTCCACTATGCCAGCCAGCGGAGAGACCCTCGGTTAGCAGTCGACCCCTGGCCAGTGCTACCTACCTATGTATACCTCCCTACCTAGTATAATATTCACCGGCATTGTGCTGGGTTTCCCAGGGGCTGGGAGAAGGTAATGAGAAGCATTCGCCACCTGGCCCAGCATGCACGAGAAGTCATTAAACCAATCATGCTTTGCTGTTGGACGTCGGTCGTGTCATGAACATTGTACTCGACTGCGTAGGTCCATGCCTCGGGCCATTCCTTCCGTAATAAGGTGGGCCGCCTTGGTGTTGCGGCTCAACGGTGAGCCCAGACGTCCCGTCCCAGGCCCAGCATTCCCAGGTCGCCGTTTTCCAGGGGGTCGAGAGGGGACAGTGGGGGCTAAACCGAGCTATGCTAGCAAGGCTAGGTACACCCGTAATCACTCGCATCAATATCCCGGCACCTTTCAACTCTGGTGTTAGTGCAGCAAGCTCTCGCCAACAAAATTGTTCTTTGTGCTGCAATTTTCCCCCCCCAAGGCCAGTGGTTTCTAACCAAGAATAGCGCGGGGGTTTGATATCAAAAAAAGAAAGGAAAAAAATGTGTTGCTGCTTGAATGTTGGGACTCTTCATATCCCTACCTATATGCCTACCTTAGCTCAAACTAGTGGGCAGTGATGCTTCATCTGCTTTATTGTATTGTGCATGCCCACTGTGTGTGTACTGTGTAATTGTCGCCCCAGACAACTCCCTGCTATGATCTGTCCAGCAGTAGGTCACCTATCCCCACACAGTACGGCAATCTCGGCCCAGGCTTCTTCTTCCCATCGAATTTCCCGGATGGGTACCCCAAGTACATAGAGTAGTTGGATGTGTTGCACTTGCGGCAGAATACAATGTTAAGCGTGGTATCGAGACAATCAATACTGACTGACGTCACTCCAGAGATGCAGTCAGGAGCACAACAGCACATCACACGGGCGGGCGGGCGCTGGTCGGGACAGCCCTGGGACGGGCGATGGCCGTTTACTCCCAAGACAAGAAGACGTTGCGTGTCGTCTTGTGCTAGTGTACTCCGTACACGGTAAACGAGGCAGCACTCGGAGCGGCCCTTGGGAGTTGGCAGCACCTTGCCGCGCTCCACCTCGCCAAACTAGGTATCGAAGTCGCTCGGGGACTCGCTCGAAGAGGGATCGCTTCATGCGGCGAGAGCGGAACACACTGCTGGATGTGTGCTTAGTAGCACAAGGAAACAAAAACGAGGACGGCGATGGAGGGGCATTGGAGGCGAGGGAGGGGACCTGGTTTAGTGCGCCATTATAAGTACAACACTTGGACACAATGCATGGAAGAAAGGAGAAGAAAGGGAATACTTGCGAATTTCTTGAAGCGTGTGTACGGAGCACAGCGTACCCGTATCCATTGTAGCTTTCCAGATTCACTCAAAAAAAAAAGAGACAGGTGAGGCAGATGAAGCATGGCACGTCTTCCCATCTCCCGGCATTCCGGTTTGACTTCATCCAAACAAGGCGATTGGCTTTCAGGAAGGATCACAAAGCATTGGTGGGTCCAAGAGGAAATTGGCTTGGTTCCTCGCGCCTGGGAACGGGAAAGATGCAGCGGCCGGCAGTCGCGGGGTCGTACTACTATGACAAGCTCCCGACGAACTTGAACTCGTGGAGATACCTAGGTATTGCTCCCGGACCCAAACTCCAACCCAGAGGGGCAAGCTGCGGGGCTTAAGGCATTGGAAGCACAGGCGGGGAGATGAGAGCTTGTCGGTTTTCTTTATTGAATAATATTGTCGCCAAGCGGCGAGATGGCCCTCCTACCACCACCCTCCTTATAAAGCGAGCACAGCGGCGTCTCATCTCGTCTCGTCTCGTCTCATCTCGTCTCTCCTTTCTGACCGTGCCTTTTCACTTTTACCAACAACTAATAAGCATGAAGGTCGCCGCTCTTTCCATCGGCCTCTTGGCTGGCAGCGCGCTCGCTGCTCCCACCACAAGTTGCAAGTGCTTTCCGGGCGACGCTTGCTGGCCCTCAACTTCGATATGGAACCAGTTCAACAGCACTGTTGGTGGTCGCCTGGTCGCCACGGTGCCTCTGGCTGAGCCTTGCCATACCCCCAAGTTCGACAATACCACGTGCCAATCTCTTCGGTCAAAGTGGCAGGCCCCCGATATCCACATGGAAAACTCGGCGTCGGTCATGGCCCCCTGGTTCGCCAACCAGACCTGCGACCCCTTCACTGCGGCCTCAAAGCCCTGCACATTGGGCAACTACGTCAGGTATGCTGTTGCTGTTCAGTCGGCTGCCGATGTGATTGCCACCGTCAACTTCGCCAAGCAAAAGAACATACGTTTCGTCATCCGCAATACTGGCCACGATTACCTTGGCCGGTCGACGGGAGCTGGCGCCCTCTCTGTCTGGACTCATAAACTCAAGTCGATCCAGTTCAAGACGTACACCGACAATTACTACACCGGTACTGCTGTCAAGATCGGCGCAGGTGTCCAGGGCTACGAGCTCCTCGCCGCTGCCAAGGCGAAGGGCCAGGTTAACGTTGGTGGTGAATGTCCCACCGTTGGCGTCGCCGGTGGCTACACCCAAGGCGGTGGCCATTCGGCCCTGAGCACTTCGTTCGGCCTGGCCGCGGACAACGCTCTCGAGTACGAGGTTGTGACTGCTGGCGGAAATCTCCTGACGGCTTCTCGGACCAAGAACACGGATCTCTACTGGGCTCTGTCTGGCGGAGGCGGAGGCAACTATGGTGTTGTCATTAGCTTGACCCTGAAGACGTTCCCGGACAAGACTGTCGGCAGCGGAACCCTGTCTTTCTTCTCGACCAACAACCCGACCGAAACCTTCTTTGCTGGAATCAACGCATTCCACGCCGAGCTTCCTGCCTTGATTGCCCAGGGCACCATGGTTGTGTATTACTTCACAACCAACTTCTTCATGATTGCGCCCTTGACCGCCTACGGCAAGAATGCCACCGAGGTCCAGGCGATCATGGCACCCCTCCTGGCCAAACTCACATCTCTGGGCGTTCAGTACAACTCGGCCGTTGGACAGTCGACAACCTACTACGACCACTATAACACCTACTTTGGTCCTCTGCCCACTGGCGCCATCCAGGTCGGCATTGCCCAATATGGTGGCAGACTCGTCCCCCTTGAGCTAGTGAAGAATGACACCACATCTGCCGCCCTTGCCGCTACCGCCCGTAGCATTGTCGAGAAGGGTGTTACCTGGATTGGTGTTGGCACCGATGTGTCGCCCTTCGGTACCAACAAGGCCAACGCAGTGCTGCCCGCCTGGAGAAAGCCTGTCGTCCATGCCACCTTGACCACCGACTGGTCGTTCGACCCCGCCAAGTGGGAGCAGATGATTGCAAACCAGCACCTCATGACCGACGATATCATGCCGTCGATCGAGGCTGTCACTCCCGGCTCGGGTGCCTACATGAACGAGGGCAACTTCCAGCAGCCCAACTTCCAAAACGAGTTCTTTGGGTCCAACTATGCGCAGCTCTCCCTGATCAAGCGCAAGTATGACCCCGGCAGCTTCTTCTACGCCATCAAGGCTGTTGGTAGCGAGACCTGGAGCATTGCCAACGATGGACGTATGTGCAAGGCCTAGTGGAATTTTGTATTTTGTTGTCCTGTTGTGGCCGTGTCTCCCAGCGTTAATGACTTGGACGACGTGCAAGTACGTACCTATGTACAGTAATATGCCCCCCCTATTATGTTAACCATATGTAATGTAATTCAAGCAATGTCCAATGTACAGACAATATACTAGCTCAATCAAGGCCCCATCCAAGTGATTTGTTTGTCTTCACCTGCAGAAATTGCTTCCTAGTAAATTGTATGGTGTGAAGACATATACTGCAAGGGAGTTGACATCCCTCATTTGAAATGCTAGGAAGAATGAATGCCCAGGAAATGGGTCAACGGCGCTCTTGATTGTAATTATTTGGTCATGGTCTTCTTGGACTGCAGTTTTGAAGAAATGCGAGTCGCTTTCTAGCAGCCAAGTCCGATTAATTATTAAGGAACCCCGCTCCCCTCAACCCCCCTTTTTTGGATACCTATTTCCAATACGCATGACAAAAATTGCCTACCTATCTATGTTGGTAACTCTTTTATTATTAGCCTTTGGGGGCTTACGGCCTGAGATGGAGGTGCGGACTGATTTCTAAGCAACCCCAATGTTTGAAGGTTCACACACACACTTAAATAGTGTAGGCGGTGCAATGTAATGGGCGCACAGTCATCGAAATGCCGTTTAGTGATTATATAAGAAGATAGAATAGCCGACGACAGAAAGACGTTTAGAACATAGGTAGACACATCAAGCTGCACCTACCTTTTTCAACAACAAATTCTACTCTCCCTGTCATCGTATCAACAACAGAGAATGGCTGCCCAGTCCGACATCCATCTCTATACGGCGCAGACGCCAAATGGCATCAAAGTGTCGATGCTTCTCGAGGAGCTGGGGTTGCCTTATAAGGTGAGTTACCTACGTCATGGGTAATGAATGTCGCGGCTGTTATGGCTTCCAAACCCTCCTCTTTTCTGTCTGGGCGGATTGGATAACTAACAGCTACCTACCCATTACAAAAGGTGACTAAAGTCCAGTTCAGCAAGCAGACACAAAAGGTATGTGTATATACCTACCTATTTGTGATCGCATCCTAGATCATAAAACGAAATAAAACGTGATTATTTGTTGACGTGTCGGTCGGTGGCTATTTCGCTGTGAAACCAGGAGCCTTGGTTTCTGGAGATCAACCCTAACGGGCGTATCCCTGCCATCACCGACACCTTCACTGACGGCTCGCCGATCCGCATCTTCGAGAGCGGCTCCATCTTGCAGTATCTCGTCGACCGGTATGATCCGGAGCACAAGGTCTCATATCCGCAGGGATCCCGAGAGTACTATGAAGTGAACAACTGGGTATGTGCTACCTACGCCGTCTCTTCAGAAACGGATGCGTAAGTACTAACGAGAGAGTAAGCTCTTCTGGCAAATGGGAGGCCTGGGACCCATGCAAGGGTGCGTCTTGCTCCTTTCATAGAATCTTTTCCGGAACATGCGAGACATGTTCACTGACATGCGGACGTCAGACAAGCCAATCACTTCACCCGTAAGTCCATTGAGCCCACTCTCGTTTTGCTCGTAAATAGTCTCTGAACACCGCTGTCGCAGGATATGCCCCCGAAAAGATCGAATATGGCATCAACCGGTACCAGAACGAGACTCGCCGCTTGTATGGGGTAATGGAAGCCCAACTGAGCAAATCCGAGTCGGGCTATCTCGTGGGAGATAGGTGCACCATTGCTGACATTTCTTGCTGGGGCTGGGTTGTCGCGCACCGTAAGTTTTCTCGTTTCCTACCTACTTCACTGACAATCTGAGGGCCGAAACCACTACCCGAAAGAGACTCGCTAACCAAGCTGAACTTGATCGAAAAGACTGGGCCGGTGTGTCGATCGACGAGTTCCCTCACCTGAGTGCTTGGATTGACAGAATGGTCGCCCGCCCTGGAATCGAAAAGGGGAGACATGTGCCCGAGCCTCATACGGCTTTGGGCATGGCGAAACAAAGCAAGGAGGATCTGGAAAGGGCGGCCGAGAAGGGGAGGGCCTGGGTCCAGCAAACCATGGCGGACATTGCGAAGAAATGATCCATTGGTCGAAGTTTACACGGCGAGGGCATAGCGTACAAGAAAGGCCGCGGGGTAACGGATGCGTATTGTTTAGCCTTTTGTGAAACGGACTTTGTCGTGAATACCCAACGGGGGACAAGGATTGGCATGGGAAAATGAATCACTCTGAACAGTGAGAGATGGTTCCCTAACAAAAAACCCACACACTTGGTACAGATAGGGTTTTGTTACGACTGAAGTTTGACAAGGAGTGTAAGGAGTGTTCTGTTTCTTGGGAAAAAACATATATATATAGAGAGAGAGAGAGAGAGAGAGAGAGAGAGAGAAAGAGAAAGAGCAAAAGGGTTTTACCGTGAATTATTTTAACAACATCAAAGAAACCCATGTATGCACAACTGAAGTCAAAATTTGGCGAGCCGTGTTGAGACGGCATGGTTGGCGGGTTGGGGCAACAGTCACGTGCTGACGTAATTGGACTTGCCTCGAGCCAGGCTGGTGTGACTGTGGGGCAAGGAACCAAATGTCTTTTTTTCCCCGTACCACTGTAATCATTCTCTCCACCTTTCTTTTCTTTCCATCAACGCCGTGCAACGAAGCGAGCCCGCCATCATCACATTTCCCTCTCGACCACTCCAGAAAGGACGGTGAAATCATCCATCATGTCGTGGAGAACGCAAGGGATCACCGGATCCAACAATATTCCTCTGGGTAAAGTCCGACGATTCGGCGGCTCAGACGATGGTAGTAACAACGGGAGCAATGGCGCGTTCTCGCCACCTCCTTCGAACAACGGCTTCGCCAACGGAGGAGACCGCGGAGGAGATCACGGAGGAGAGCGCGACATGAAGCGCGGTCGTAGTCCTGAGAGTACGTCTCATTTGATTCTTTCTTAACCTGCACAGACTAACATTTCTCCCAGGAGCACCCGAACAAGATGGCCCGAAGCGACGCAAGAAGCGAAACCGTTGGGGCGACGCGACCGAAAACAAGGCAGCCGGACTGATGGGTCTCCCCACCGCAATCGTCGCCAACATGACCACCGAGCAGCTGGAAGCGTACACCTTACATCTCCGTATTGAGGAAATCACCCAGAAGCTCAAGATCGATGACGTCGTTCCCGCCGACGGAGACAGGTACGTTGTGTCGATTCTCGCCCATTTGGAGGTTCGTCTTCTAACGCGCCATTTAGGTCGCCATCTCCAGCACCGCAATACGATAACCATGGCCGCCGTGTCAATACCAGAGAGTATCGTTACCGCAAAAAGCTGGAAGATGAACGTCACAAGCTGATCGAAAAGGCAATGAAGACCATCCCTAACTACCACCCGCCGCAAGATTACCGACGACCCACAAAGACCCAAGAGAAGGTCTATGTGCCAGTCAATGACTATCCAGAAATTAACTTCAGTATGATTGCTAACCCTCTGACCTTCCTAACCCTCCTTGCCCCCTTTGCTAGTCTGCCAGGCATACGTCCGCATCGTGCTGTGATCTTGTCCATGCCTTGCGGGCCTGTCATGTCGAACTCTAACTCAGTCATTGCTCTACCCATTATACCCAGTAACTAACACTTAGCTCTCCCTACCAAAGTTGGCTTACTTATCGGACCTCGTGGCAACACGCTCAAGAAAATGGAATCAGAGTCCGGAGCAAAGATCGCCATTCGCGGAAAGGGCTCTGTCAAGGAGGGCAAGGGCCGTTCTGACGCAGCCCACTCCAGCAACCAGGAAGAAGATTTGCACTGTCTCATTATGGCCGACACAGAGGACAAAGTCAACAAGGCCAAAAAGCTGATCCACAACATTATCGAGACTGTGAGTTCTCCCTCCATTTGACCCCTTGCTGAGACTTGTACTAACAATGCCCTCAGGCTGCTTCTATCCCCGAAGGCCAAAACGAGCTCAAGCGTAACCAGCTCCGCGAGCTTGCTGCCCTGAACGGAACGCTGCGTGACGACGAGAATCAGGCATGCCAGAACTGCGGACAGATCGGCCATCGCAAGTACGATTGCCCCGAGAAACAGAACTACACGGCGAACATCATCTGCCGCGTCTGCGGTAATGCAGGCCATATGGCTCGTGATTGCCCTGACAGACAGAGAGGTGCTAGCTGGCGTAATGATGGTCCAGGGGCTCCTCGGACTGCTGGTCGCATTGGAGCAGGCCCAGGCGGCGGTGGTGGCGATGCTGTCGACCGCGAGTACGAGGTAAGTACCGGTCTTCTATGTCTAGCACTCTGTACAATGCTAACTTTGCCTAGCAACTCATGCAAGAACTCGGAGGCGGAGGCCCTGCCCCTGCTCGTATCGAAGCTGGCCCAGGATCGTTTGACGTTAACGGCAGCAGTAACGGCAATGCCAACGGTGATGCTAGACCTTGGCAGCGTGGCCCTACCGGCGCCGCTGCCCCCTGGCGTAGCCGGAATAATGATCGTGAGGAAGGTGGCCCTCCTGGTGGACCCCCGAGTGGTCCCACTGGCGGACCTGCTCCATGGGCTCGAGACCGCGAGCGTGATCGTGGTCCCCGCGGAGGTGACCCCCGAGATGGAGGCGACACGTATTATGGTGCCGCTGGCGGAAACGGCTATAGCGGAGGCCCCGCGGTACCGGGCGCTGCTCCTTGGCATCAAGCTCCAGCTCCCCCGGCTCCTCCGGCCCCTCCTGGAGCCCAACCCATGTATGGTGGATATGCAGCTTACGGCGGCTACGGCGCTCCTCCTGGAATGAGCGGACCCCCGCCTGGCTTGCCACCCCCGCCTCCTGGTGCTCCTCCGGGACTCCCAGTGGGTGGGCTCAATGCCCTTATCCAGCAATACGCCAACGCAGTACCGCCACCTCCCCCTCCCCCTCCCTCTGGAGAGGCACCACCCCCACCACCCATGGATCTGCCGCCGCCGCCTCCTCCCCCGGGCATGTAGATTACCTGCAGATAGGCTCTTTTGTACGAGTTGGAAACGGGAATTCTACTGACTGACAGGGCGCTGATTTGATTAACGTGGCTTACTCACATTTCCTACAGTCTAACCAAGCGCCGGCATCCTGTCAACGAGATACCTCGCTCCTTTGGCTGCTGGAGGTAGTCGGCACTAACTGTATGACTAGTAGATACCTACTTGTTTTGTTAAAATTGTTTTTTTTATAGATGTAATAGCCCAAGAAAATGTCCTAATGTCCAGTGACGTGAACATGGTTGCCTTTGTTGTGTGGAAGTCGTTGGTGATCTGCGGGCAAGGAACAACCTGGAGGGTGCAAACTGACAGTATGTAGTGTAATGCATCCTGCCTACCTGCTCACGATGTTCAACCCTTTTAGCCTTCAGACCTAGATGATAAATTTGTCTGGTATATATGCCCTGCAAATGAACCACTTTGAACAAACTTAAAGTTGCCCAGTTTCCTTATCAGATCTCAAGGGTGGGTCTGCGGCATGGGGGAGCTTGGGCCAGCATGCCCCCTGTCAGCTTGCGTTGCTCCTCGACATCAGCTTGCATCAGCGTGCAGCAGCTGTCAGTTCCGGGCTGCGCTTCCTCACAGCCCGTCCAGTCACGCGTCAGCAGTCTCTGAATTGGTAGTCGCGACAGCAGAAACAGTCGAAGGAGTTGGCAAGAACTGTTCGCCGGTCGCTGATTGCCAATAATTCTGCTAGATCAGTGCGGGTTTTATTTCCACATGCGAACCGCTGCTGCATCCGCTTCGAACTTGAGACGGGAAACGCAACGCCACATGCTCGATTCAACGTGTCGAGCTTCTTCCTCTCCCTATCTACCTATGTGTTACGGATACTCTCAACACTCTTCTGTCATATCTAGCTAAAACTTTTCGATTGGGCAACTTTTCATGTCATCGAATTATTCTCTATCTGCCTCGTAAGCAGGACACGCCGTGGCAAGGACCTCGCTCCTCCGCCTTCCAACCCATCTGCCTTACCTGGCACTCCTCGACGCTCGACGTCTAGGGCTAGCTGAGCAGCTGGACTAGCCCACGATGTTGAATCCAATCTCGTTCCGGCCAGGCCCGGTCACCTTTTGGACGACACTCATATACCTGGCTTTGTTGATTCCGATTGTTATCATCAACGAGGACGCCCCGCCGGCACCAAGTGAATCCCCGTACTCGGGCGTCAATCTGACAGAGGCTTGGCTCGACCTCACAACCCTGACCAAGGCCTACCATCCCTACAACAGCCGCTACAACGAAGATGTCCGCAACTTTCTCCTCAAGCGGATCGAGTCGATTCTGGACGAAGGCGAGGTGTCGTGGACGACCGATGGGTGCGTGTTCCTTACTTTGTTTGTGGCGGGCTGGGTTGAATGAACTAACTCGGCACTCCTAGCTCCGGATCAGACGATTTGAAGTCCGCGGTCACAGTGTTCAATGACATGACCGCGAACAGCTCTTTTTTGATGGGGAAAAGCATCCTTCCCGGCCATGACTCCCCGAAAGCCAACGCAGCTTACTTCGAGGGGCAGAACATTCTTGTTTACATCAGGGGTAAACAGGACGACAAGGGCGACTGGTGGGATGCTAATAGCATTCACGCGACCCGGCGCAATGAGAAAGGGCTGACCCTGGTCAATGCTCATTATGACTCGTAAGGCCTTTCTCCTTGCTCCTCTATTCAGCTGTGAGGGGTGTCTGACTGATTTGTCTCAGCGTCTCTACAGGTTTTGGTGCCACCGACGATGGTATGGGTGTGGTGACTTGCTTACAGCTTGTTCAATATTTCACCCAATCTGAACACCAGCCCGAGAGGGGCGTCGTGATATTGTTCAACAACGGAGAAGAAGACTTTCTCTACGGCGCACGAGCGCTCGGCCAGAGTCCATTGTTGCCATTCATCCATACGTTCTTAAACCTCGAAGGCGCTGGCGCAGGAGGCCGAGCACTTCTGTTCCGAACTACAGATCAAGAAGTGACCGCTGCCTACGCCAAGACATCGGACCCCTTCGGAACTGTGATTGGGTCTGATGCATTCGGGCTTGGCTTCATCAAAAGTGGCACTGACTACTCCATTCTCGCCGACGTCTATGGCCAGCGAGGACTCGACCTAGCGTTTTACAAGCCCCGAGCAAGATATCACACCAACCAAGATGATGCTAAGCACACGTCCAGAGACAGCCTTTGGCATATGATATCGGCTGCCGTTCATACCTCGACCTACCTTTCCGGCGACACAGGCGACACCTTCATCGGAGTCCGTCCTGACGGAGCCCACAACAAAGTAGCCAACGGAAATCCGAACAATGGAGTGTGGTTCGACCTCTTTGGCAAGGGTTTCGTTCTCTTCAGTCTCCGGGGCATGTTCGCCTGGTCGCTTACGGTGCTGGTCGCGACCCCGCTGATACTGATTCTGCTTACCTACATCCTCCACAAACTAGACAAGTACTACTTTTTTACCTCAACTGTCAGGACTTATGATCAACCCGACTACGAGCCTGTTTCGGTTTATGGATGGAAGGGCTTCTTCCGCTTCCCCTTTGCTCTTATTGTATCAGGGGCTTTGACACTCGCCGTCGCCTTTCTGATGCGGAAGGCGAACCCGTTCATCATCTACCGTGGTCGATTTTCGGTGTAGGCACTTTCACCACATTTGCTTCTTTTCGAGTCAGTTGGCTGACAATATATAATCCAGATGGGCAATGACGCTTTCGCTCTTTTACTTTACCTTCTGGGCCATCATGCGGGGTTCCAATTTTGCGAGGCCCAGCGCACTCCATCGAGGCTATGTCAACATTTGGCTGTTCATTCTGGGATGGGCGACTCTGGTTGCGGTAACCGTTTCCGAAGACCGGCAGAAGATTGGCGCAGGATACATCTTTGTCTTCCTCCAGTCAGCCTTGTTCCTAACTCTCTTCATCTCTCTTTGCGAGCTTTTTGCCTTGCCAAAGAAGACCGCCTGGGGCCAGGGAGTCCGGGAGGATCACGAGACAAGAGACCTCCTGCAAGCAGTTCCTCACTCTGAGTATCTACCTCCCTCACAACTTCCGCCTATTCCGCGCACCGAATCGCTGCGTCCCCCATCTGCTTCAACTTCTCTGCCCACTGAGCGAGATGAGGAGGATGGAGATGATTCAGAAGCTGAGGGACCGACCGAGCGGACGCCCCTTGTCGGTGGTAATGCCACAAGCGAGCATATTCGAACAACTTTCGCGACAACATATCGACGGTCCATATCGGCGTTGGTGAATGGGGCCCGCAAAATCGACGATAACAACGAGCCTTTTGAACGCGAGCAACTTTGGTCCGGACATCTACCTTCATGGGCATGGTTCTTCCAGTTTCTGCTGTTGGGTCCCTTCACAATCATACTGGTTGGACAAACTGGCCTGATGCTCACGGATGCTGTTCATCAGACTGGAGCCGATGGCAGTAGTCTTCTGCTCCCTTACTTGATCGTGTTTGCGTTCACGGTCTTGCTTGTTCTTCCGCTTACCCCGTTTATCCACCGCGTCACACACCACATTCCTGTTTTCTTGCTCGTGGTATTTGTCGCCACTCTCGTTTACAACCTGGCTGCTTTTCCATTTTCGGCCAACAACCGGTACAAGGCGTACTTCCTCCAGACGATCAACCTTGACACCAACGAAAACAAGGTATGTTATTCTGGCATCGAGGAGTATGTTCGTCCAATCATTGCCGAGTTGCCATCCGCCTCGGGTCGAGACCTCAGTTGTGGCCCATCCATACGGGCAGGCTTGACAAGCTGTTGCTACGACGGATCGGCAGTAGCGCCGAACCTCGGCGAAGAGCTCGCCAGCGGCATACCTCCTGAAAAGGGCTATTCGGACTTGGTTTCGATTAATGTCACCCGGAATGAAGGGAATAGCGCTCGTCTTGAGATCAATGCCACCAATACCAAGGCTTGCTTTGTCCAGTTCTCAAAGCCTCTGTCTGGCTTTAATGTTGAAGGTAGCTCTGGCTGGGATGATCGGTTTGGCCAGTATCCTGAAGGCGGCATCGCTTTCATCAGGCTCTGGCGAAGAGAATGGACAAAACCATGGGTTCTCAATGTGGAATGGAAGGATGCCGACAACAAATCCGAGCTCTCGCCTGGCTCTAACGATGGAAACGTTACAGATGCGTCGGGCACTTGGGGTAGCGATGAACTAAAGACGAGGGATTCTGGTCTTGATGGAACTGTAATTTGCGCTTGGAGCGACGCCAATGTTGCCGACAAGATCCCCGCGCTGGAAGAGGGGCTGAGGTTTTCCCCATTTTGGTCTGCAATTACCAAGACGTCGGAAGGACTGGTTGAGGGACGCAAGAGCTTCATGGTATGAATAGACTGGGGACGTTTGGTCTTGGGCTGTTATTGTTTATCTCTTTGGTCTTGTACTCTACCCTATCCTTTGGTAAGCAACACGCATACATGGGCCGGTGGCAATTGGTATAGGTAAAATAGTTTCTTTATGGCGCTGTGTCGCTGTTGCGAGACGGTGTGTGGGGGTCCAGTTGGCGGGGCGGACAAGCATCATTCCCTAACTCGGAACGAGAAAGCTATGCAATTGCAGGCAGCTAATACCTAATAGCCTGCTCTCTTCCTTTTACCTGGCATGTTTTGTAACGTCCAAATATGCTTCTTTACCGATGTTTCTGGACGTTGCTAAAGGGTAAGGTATGGGATCCGGAATGACCGCGTTATCCACCATATGGAGGATTCCCGACAAGCCCTGGGTGCTTGCATATGCCTTACGCATCATTTCTCCATCTACAGGCTACCTCCTTGCCAATGTAACATACAGGTATCTTGTGAAACGCTGTGTTGTCCCACTATTTTGCGGTCTCTGGTGGATGGCGGGTTGGGTGGTTCTATGAGGCAGCCCAGGGGAAGGGGTTCCTCCATATCAAGGGCTAAGTTTGTAACTGAAATCCCCCACTTAAGATGGGATGGATGATGAAGCAGTCTTGCCCTCTCTAGAGGTGTTTGAGGTTTTTGTGAAGCAGGTACCTATTTAACATGTGGGATCGAAAGGTAAGTACCTACCTAATAAGCCGTCATGGAAGGGTGGGAGGCAAATCTACATTGTAGATCAGACGAAGAAGATGTTCTAGCACCTCAGACTCCCGACTAATCAGATTATGGCCACTGTATTCCAGCCGTGTAAGAGGCAACATTTTAACCTTCTTGTTATGTAAATACACACAGATTTGTCAATACGAAAGGTACGCAAAATCTTCCCAGGCTATTGTAAACGCCCCGATAAACCGATTCCACCTTAGAGGTTGGCAATGCTGGAGGGAGAAAAGGGGTGATCCACTCATCTTGACAAAATCGTCTTTTAAACGTCTACCTAGGTGTACCTATTTGCAAGCACCCTGCATATTCTTGGTTTGATGTGCTTGGTTAGCAACATACAATATCACACACTTTGTTGGCATCGTTATAGCTAACTACCCTACTAGCAAACAAAGGCTTACTCGCCATGTAGATGACCACACATGAGAAGCTAGGCCGGAGATTGGAGATTTCTGGGAGGAAGTTGACGACTGGTTTTCGTCCGTCTAATCGAAGAGGGCGCTTCGTCGCTCATGACCAGGAGGCAGGCACGTTATATCTCCTAGGTCACGCTCCTTCCTGCAACAACTTCATGAGATGAAGAGGCTAACATAGGTATTTAAACAGGCACCTACTGCTGCGGTAAAACTTGGAACTATCTCCTTCCCTGCGTTTCACTTCCCCAAGAAAGTCTCTCATACCTAGCACCTCCCTCTATCAACTTATACGGCCAGAACATCCATAAACTCACCATGGCTCCCACTGTGGTCAAGGTGCTCTTTGTCCTATGGACTTGTTGCGTGGCCCTCGTGGCCGCTGCTCCCCCCACAGGACTGATTCACAACCGCCGAGCCCCTGCACCCGTCAAGGCGAGCGCTACACGGGACGCCCAGCCGGGAACATGTACTACGGGCCCGTCTGCCACCTAGCAGCGCCAATCTGCCTGGCCCATCTACCACTACACCTTTGTCTTGCTGACTGAGAACTGGACCTCTTATACCGTCAAGAAGGACTGGTATAACGACCACTTCGTCTCGGGCTCTCATGTACCTATGTTTTGTTTTTGTCTTGGTTTCTCAATGACGAGGAGTAGATTTTTGGGGGGCTGATCTGATTCTTTCTCTCTCTATCTATCTCTCTCTCTCTCTCTCTCTCTATAATAGATCATCTCGTCAACTCACGAAACCGACCCGTATGGCGCATTCAAGTGCCAGTACACGTGCAACGGCGCAACAGACTGCAGATCCTTCTTCATTTCGTACGGTGGGTTTGGAGTCATCCTACTGCTTTATTAGAGAGGAGACGCATGCCAACTGAGCAACCATAACAGAGGATGCCGGCACTGAGAATGAGCACCTCACTTTCGTGCTGTTCAATGCTGTGTAAGAGTTATTCACTGCCCCTCCTGAAGGACCGGAAACTGTAATCTGACTGGATTAAACAAATAGTCTCGACCCTTCGGAATTTGAGCTCTCAAATGGAAATATTGGCGGCGGAGGCTACGACCAGATTTGTTAGGCCTGCCCTTCTCGCCGCAAGAACTAAACCGCAAGTCATAGGTTGAGTCAAATTTCTATGGGAGAGCATATTACAAGGAACGTTGATGCAGCTGGCTTCAGGGGTGTCCTTCATATAGCGGAGGAGCTGGCGGCTATATTTGGGAAGTTCTCTTCTCTACGAATCTCCTGGAGGCGGCATGCAGCATAACTCCTTGATATAAAGTTTCTCTGAGATAATACCGGGAGACAAAGGAATGGAAAGCGTTTGTGAATGCCGTTCTCCCTTATTTCTTTTTACAAGTTCGTCACTTCTTGTTCAAACTTGACAATGTATATTTTTGGGGTATATCTAGGCAAAAAAAAAAAAAAAATGGGCCTTTCCGAGTAAAAACAAACAGCCGGTATTGACCCCAACGCCCCAAACCAATGCGTTCCATTCTATAGACGACAATCTTTACTCCTGCATGCGGTCTCCCTGACTAGCACTACCACTGTTTGCCTCTCTCTCCGCAACAACACCCCTCAGATGCGCCGTCGCGGTGTTCCACAGCTCGCCCTCCATGTCGCGCTCGACCGTGTTGCTCGTCATGTTCAGCCTGCCCGTGTCGAACTGGCCATAGCGGCCCATGCCATCGGGCTCGAGCCGGGCGGGGATGATCTTGACACGCCCCGTGGTCCCGGCCCCAGCCGTCTCTATCAGCTGTTGTTCGGACGCCGAGCGCAGCGTGATGATCCTAGCCTCATCCAGCGCGTAGATCTGCCGCTTCAGCAGCTTGTCGACCCGGTCCAGCGTGTTGATGAACTGCGTCTCCGCTTCCTTGAACTCGGAGAGCGCCATCTCTGTCGCTGCGGCGGCGGCCGCGTCGTCGTTTTGGTTCTCGGTGATGTTGTTGTTGTTGTTGTTGTTGTTGTTGTTGTTGTTGTTGTTGTTTGGGCCGTCTGGCTCGGGGACCTTGACGATGCACTTTAAGGCTGAGCTCGCGTGGTGGAGGAGGGACGCGATGTCCTAGATTACAGAAAGCGTGTTAGAGAGAAGGATCATGGTTGTTGTTTGTTGGCCGATGGGGGAACGTACATTGTCGATCTCGCTCAGCTGCTGGATGCGCTCGGCTGTGGTAAACGGTTTGTGGATATCAACAGCGCCTCCTCCTTGTCCTGCTCCATTGGGGTCGGATGGATGCGCCAGGCCGCTCATGATGAATACCCGTGTAGAGAGCCAGTCGTTTGCGGTCACTATGCGCGAACGAAGTGTGTAAGTGTTTTTGTTTTGCCCCCCTGGTCGGCAAGCAATGGGCAAATACTCTAGTAAAACGGATGACGAAGGGCAGGTTGTTGAGGTTCTTTTCTTGCCTTGCCCCGCCAAAAGTTGAAAGCTCCAGAAATCCAAGCTGCGGGGGGGCAGCATGCAGGGGTTCCGCGGGGCCCCAAGTTCATGCAGCCAAGACAAACACCCTGGTCACTGGGCCCCACATGTGGCAGATGCGGCGAATGCCGTTGGGGGCTGGAGCCACCGCATTTTGTCCACTCGTCGCGAAACCGTCTTGAGCCGCAATTCGCAAGCAACTCACTCGCATATCAGAAACCTTGAAATAACTTCACCCGGACTTCGATCACATCACCAAACGCCAACGCTCACATTCCCGTTTTACTCATTCGACACTTTGGTTTACGAGTACACACCATATTCAGGTTTTATGGAAGCAGACGCGGTTGCCCGTCGAGCTTATCCACAAGGGTAACGGGCGACGAGGAAACTCAACAGACAGACCCAGACGCCATTGATAGGAAATACGTACGGTAGACCAAAGACCGTGTCAACCCCCCTTTTTGTCTAGAATATGTCGAATATCGCACCCCAGAGTGCCGGAGCTGGTGGGCCCCCAGGAGGCGGTGGCGGTCCCTATGGCGGTGGAGGAGGACAAGGAGGACAACAACCTCAGTCGGCAGGAGGGGCGGGAAACACCAGCGGTGCACCGCCAGGGACGACGACAAACGCGGGGAGTGCGCCGCCATCGGCGCAGAATTTAAATCAAATTGTAAGTCCCGAACTGTGATTCGCCGTTGGTTTATTCTCAGGCCATTTCACTCCGCTCTGTTTCAACTATGCCTCTTCACTTTCCCTTCACAACTTCACAATTCTTTGTCTTTTCGATCATTGTCGAGCTGATCGCCAAACACCCGGTAAGTTTAACCTCACTTCCAGTCTTGTGAAAGACACAGCCTCGGGTTTTCCCTCAACAATAAGGCAACTCCAGCGCAATAGCAAAAAATATTGACAATGCCCTGCTGCTGGCCGTGTCTTCGCACTATTCACCCCGGCGGGGGGGGGGGGGGGGGGGGGGGGGGGGGGGGGGGGGGGGGGGGGGGGGGGGGGGGGGGGGGGGGGGGGGGGGGGGGGGGGGGGGGCGGGGGGGGGGGGGGGGGGGGGGCGCGGGGGGGGGGGGGGGGGGGGGGGGGGGGGGGGGGGGGG
>JAPDFK010000397.1:0-38781 GCA_027569635.1 Lasiosphaeriaceae sp. G1095 | reverse complement strand
CCCCCCCCCCCCCCCCCCCCCCCCCCCCCCCCCCCCCCCCCCCCCCCCCCCCCCCCCCCCCCCCCCCCCCCCCCCCCCCCCCCCCCCCCCCCCCCCCCCCCCCCCCCCCCCCCCCCCCCCCACACAAGAAGCACAGCTCAGCCAAGAGACGGCAATGCTCCCTGTGCAAGTCTTAACATCGACGGCATTGGCTCTAGAGAGCTAGGGGCGATCGAAGGCTACTGGATTTGGAGGGATGAAAATCTATCGTGCATCTCGGACAACTAAACGTGGGACCAATGTGGTCCCACATAGGAGCAATATCGGCGGCTCACGCGGGTCCTGGATTGTGAGTTTAGCGCTAAATCTCAGCTTTGCTGCGGGCAGGTGGTTATCGACGAGTGAGAACCACCAGGAAGGAGCTAGTGTGGCCCCGAGCTTGTGGTTTCTCAGTAGTGCCCTGAGCCTCGGGACCATTGAGCCGGACACCCGTCCGAATGAGTTCCCATTAATCGGGTACTGTTTGAGTCGCAAATACTCCACAATTACAGTAAATGTGAGCTATCACTCTGAGGCGGTTGCAAAGTGCATATCTCAACATCGTGTCAGGGTTGACAAAGTCTGCATTGGGTGCAAAGGTAATTAAGTTGCGAATTGGGCACGGACGGCAGCGCGCCCGATCCGGGCGCAGGCGACTTCCAGCTAAAGACCTCGTCTCACTCCCTGCACCTCGATGGCTGTGTCCCCTGTAGGTGGCGCATGTCATGGTCTTTCAGATTAATAACAAGAATCTGCGTCTTTCACCATCCTCCACAGTCCGATCCACGTACTACCTCAGCCCTCAGAAGGAGAACCGCGCGTTCTCGACAACAACCGCTGCAAACCTTCAACCGAGTGTCTGGTCCGATCTTTTCTTTGACGGGGAGATCAATCCCTTTGTCTCGCTTGAGGAACCGCCATGAGCGCGCTCTCCTCACTGCTACAGCCCGATTGGGCTGCCAGAAAATTCAGCTCAGAAGCTCTCCATGATACTGATGGGGACGATCCGCCACACATTTCCCGGCGCTATGGGACCAGAGACAACTTGCAACTGCTCTGGCCGGGTATCACCTGGCGCTTCACCATTACCGTCGTCTTCGCCACGCTTGTTCTGCTGGTTCTGCATATCTTTGCCGGTATGGGCAACCTGACCAGCTGGGACAGACGGTGGTTCAACCTACTCGTCATCCTCCTCTCGGGCACTGTGAGCTTGTCTCTAGGTTCCCTGCTAGGGTTACTGGGGGGGATGATCCGTTGGCCTTATTAGCTAGGACGTGTCATATGCCTCTCGACGTAAGCCATCAGCCCCGTAAAGATACTGAAGCTCCACTAACCATAAGTGAAAGGTCGACTTAATCCTCGGGATGGCTAATCCCACTGGGTCACTCAAGCTAATCTTCTCTCACATCCGCCGTCAGAAGTGGACGGCAACTACGTCGGCGGCAACGCTGTACTTGTTCGTCAATATCACTATTCGACTAAGCATCGCGGTGTTTGGTCTGACGTATGACTTGAGCGATACTTCTGGGATCGAATACCCAGTCAAAATCACGGACTGGGGCACTCAAGACTGGTTTTCTCTGCGAAAAGACTTGCTTGCCGGGAACTTTGGGGCCGACTACCCCAACGTTGTCCCAAACCTCAGTACGTGGAAGCACACCTGCCTGAGGTACCCTTAGTGGCATGACACGGCCTTGGCTGACGAGCGTGGCCAGAGCGGATGGAGAATTTCGCAACCATTGGGCTGGCGACTGTCCCGCTCCGGTTTAACCATACAGATCCATCTACCTACAACCTGACGAATATGAGCGGACAGGGGGTGGACCGAAAGGTCGAGGGTGACAAGGTGAACTACTCTTACTTCTTCAAAGAGTATATTGGACTTGAGACGAGATCGTTGAAGGACAAAGTACTCCACAGCAGTTCGAGCTGTGTGGGGAGGATAGCCCACGGAGACGAAGTTTACGAAAAAGGAAAGAAAGTTGGTAACCTTCGTAAGTGACCCCTTTTCTTTCAGCTGTTTGATGAGAAAAGAATCGACTTGTGGCTGACCTTACCGTCGGATACGTGACTAGGCGACCTCAAACCTGACAGTCCAAATTTCCTTCATATTTTGAGCGGCATCCGCACCTATACCGATGACAGCCTAGGCGGGGATCTTGTGTGGGCGATGAGGCTCGACTGGGATGGGATACCGGATCCCTCAGCTTGCGCTACGACCTGTAAGGGATCTTACATGATCATACTAGGTCATTTTTAGCTGATACCAGTTCGAAACTCCTTCTAGACTTCTTTCAACCACAAGATTACAAAGGTTATTCCGTCTTCAACGCTACTTGTTACGAGTGCACAACCTGCCTCGCCGACCAAAACGGCAGACCTGGTGTTGGAACTGACCTCTTTCGTGGCCTCCCGGCTGAAAATTCGTCATACATTGCCGGCCTACTGCCACGCACCGGCGCGTTCTATGTTGTATCCGCATTCTATTCTATCGGCGAACAAAGTCAGGACAATCTCTCGACCCGGCGCTTTGGGGGCGGCACCAACTTAGTGAGCGACTTCGACTTCCAGAGTGCTGTGAAAGCCGAGAGCGGCGGTCAGCCTAGCACCAGCGTTCCTGCCGGCGCAGAGCTATCCGCTGCACATATTGCGGCACGCCTACCCGTCCTCACACTCATTGGGGCTGAAAGGCAGCTACCAAAGGTGACGCGAGACAGCGGGGCGTCGGAGCGGCCGTTTATTACTACCGTACTGGAGGTAAAGTGGGACAGGGCTGTTGGCGTACTAATAGGAATTCTCATTGGGCAATCCGCGGTTATCTTCATCGTGGCCGTCAGCTGCAAGGGCGTCTTCGTTCGCGACCACGATAGTTATCTCTCCATTGCTAGGCTGTTAAGGACTGCTATGAAAGAGACCAGGGGAACTAGCGTAGATACAGGGTCGGACCTCGCAAGACATATGGAGAGTGAGAGGCCAAACATGAGGTACGGGACCAGACAGCGAGAGAGAGGGTCCTATGAGGTGGATTTGTGGCACGATGTCAAGGATTCGTTCAAAGACGGGCTCTATCATTAAGCGTCTTCCCTCCAACTCACCCGCGCGGCTTGGTATGTTGTTAGAGGCGGTGGTACTGTGGTGGCGAAAGCGCTTAATGCTTGGTGTTTGGCTGGGAAGCGCAAGAATAAATCTATGGCAATCATGATCGCTCCCAAGTGCTCACTGTTTCGCCACGGTGAATTAAGCAGAGGCATTGATCTGAAGATATAGTACTATAGCATCTTACCATGCGAGCAAGCTTATTCCTCAAGGAATAGCTAGTGCGCCGTATCTCTCCAAAACGGCCTCACCCAATCTGATCGCCTGCAACTACCAGTTCAAAAGTTACACACACTCACAAATTGCTTGGTACCAGGCCGATCTCTATGCCCAGCTGAGCTTTGCACACTCTTGGTCTTCATGCTAGCGGCGATGGGATCTCGGATTTGGCCCTGATAGCGTCACAAATGGCGGCATCTGCGGAACTGAAGGGCGGCGACCTAGGTCGCCCCGGGTACCTCTGAAACGGTGGCAGAATCCCGGCTATCGTGGCTAGCTCGTGTATGAGTTCACTTCCCGGTTGGTGGCTTTCTGAATGAATTCTTCGGGTTGGATTTGCTAAAGCCAAAGGTTGAAATCCTTAACAACTAGTAAGCACTATAAGCCACTATAAATGGAATTTTTTTAACTTTTTAAAAAAGATGAACTTTACTATTTTCTTTTATTTTCATATTAAGAGTTTTGTTGGATTGACAGGGTCAATCACGTTAGTCAACAACTATCGCGATAAGTAGTTTGGTTAGCCACGTAGTGGTAGCTAGTGGGTTGTGTGGTGGTTGCATTGATCTATCTTGTTCTTCGTAAGAAGAAGGATCCTAACTAGGTTAATAGGAAGCCTTTTGATGTGGCCGATCCATGTGGGTCCCTGTGGTCCCTGTAGTCACGTGATGGCTACCCCTTTTACCTTCTTAATGCTCCATGCCCCTTAAAGGGCCATTATTCCCACATTGGTAGTCTTTCTTTTATGCTGTACTTTCGTCGTTGTTGTTATGAACTTTATAATTACGTTTAACCCACCCCTGTACGCACATTGTTATTGTATTCGTATTAATGAGGGTTTGCAGTGCTTTGTTTGGTCCTACTTTAGTTATAGCATTGGCTGGGTTGTTATTTCTATAGATTTAACAGACCTCGAAAATTTCCTATTTTTCGTACGCTTGCTACAAGCTTATAATGTTAATTATAAGCTGCTTTTCTTTCGTAGTTCTAAGCTTTACGAAATACTTGTATAAAGAAAACAAGTTAATGTAAACAATAATAAAAATCTTTTTAATATTCAACTTAGCTAAGATTATACTAATTGTAATATTAAAAGCAATTGCTGTATTAACGCTATTAGCTATTGCGTAAATTTTAAAAGCTAGAATGCTATAAGTAACCCACTTACATTTAGTAGAAGACTAATAAATTAAATTGCTAGTTATTGTAAACTTGCTATTATATAGCTTTTCGTTTGCTAAAAAAATCGTAAAGCCAATTTATAAGCTTAAGTCTTTATTGTTAGCGAATAAGCTGTTAATAAAAACAAATAATTTTGCTATCGAAAGATTTACTAAAATAAAAATAAAGCTACAATTGAAATTTTTTATTTGCTATTAGATTTGTTTGTTTATCCTAGTAATGTCTTTTTTTTTGGGTTTTTTATATTGTATTATAGTAAATAAATTGAATGCTACTTCGGGTTAGTAAATGGAAGTAATATATGTGCTATGTGTACGCTGCTTAATGTATTCTTAAAAAGTAATAACTTTCTAAAGCTTTTTACTTTATTTCTTTTATTATAAAGTAAGGTTTTTGCTGTTATAAGCTAAAATATAACTATTAAAAATTATTAGGTTTTTTAAAGTTAGTAGTTCCTTTAGCTTAGTTATAAATTTAACTTTTTTAAGCTTATTATTTTCTAATATTTCAAATTTTATATTGTTTAGCCTAATTATATTGTTAATTTGTATACTAACTACTACAAAATACTTTAAATTAAGCGCTATAACTAGCAAGCAAGGGTTATAAGTAGAAGTTGTTATATTCAATTGCTCCTAGTAATACTTAAAATAAATCGCCTACTAGTATATTTTTACTTTAGCAATACTATATAATAATTAAATAACCTTTATAATTGTTCTTTTAAAGTATAAGTAGCAGATTTCCTTAAAAAGTTGTATTAAAATTATTTGTTATAGCGGGGTTTTTAATTAAGTATACGCTTATATAATATTTTAAAGTTATAACTTTATTTTTTAAAATAAAAAAAAAAGTACGAAAGCAATAATAATTCGCTAACTAGCCCGCTAAATTATTGGGCTTTGCGTAAGGATTACTTTTTTACTTTTATTGTTATAACTTTAAATAATAAAGTATAACTTCTTATAAAATATATTAATAGCTTTGCTTTTAATTTTTCTTATTAAGTATAATTTAAAAATGTATATATTGCTATACTTTTTAAAATTGTACTACTTAAATTTAAATACTTTTTTTAAAATAAAGGCGTTAATTTCCTTTTTATTGGATTATTTAAATAGTTTGCTTATAATTATAATTTTTCTTTTTTTTTAAAGTTAAATTGCTAGGTTATAATTAGTTTGCTTTTTCGCTATTATATACGCTATTATAAGGGTAATTCCTTTAATTATAGTAATATTGGTATTAGGGGTCTAGATCTTAGGCTTGTTCTTAAAGCTGGGAGGCCGTCTGCGTTATTTTGGGGCTGGGGGTATTTTCTTTGGTAGCGCTTAGTTATTGTTGTTATTGCAGTTAGGGGTATAGTTAAGGTTGTAATTAATTTTGGTATTTGGAATAATTGTAGTCTTATTTTAATAGTATAGCTTAACTACTATAACTTGGAAATTAATTGGTTTTTCGTTAATTTTAACTATATAAGTCTTTTTATTTTATGTAAGTAAGATGTGTAATCTAGTCCATTTTTATACTTTTTACTATACCTTAATTTTGCTTTAAAGTGGAAAGTTAAGGGTTATAAAAGTACTTGGACTATTTTAAATAGCGAAGGCTTTATTAACTTAACGCTTAGCCTTAGCTTTTTGTATTTCGGCCATTACCTTACGTATAGTATCTGCATGTATTTTGATAGACGGTAACGGTAATAATAAAAAGGATATGTATAAATAAGTTCCAAAAACAAGCAATATAAAAACCAGTCTGTTAGGGCCAGTAGTATTGTTTACTGCCTTTGTAACTATTTGCAAGACTTAGTTTAGCGTTGTACTAGTACCTTATAGGTTTGCTAAAATAACTTTATATACACATTATAGTAATCCGTAGTAATACTTTAGCTTGCCTATTAAATTATAAGCTTTAATAAGGACTTTTTTAATAGTAATCGCTATCGTTTTAGCGTTATTATAAAACTTTACCGCTATAAAATTAGTGCTAGCGTTAGTAATAATAATATTAAATAGTTTAATGTATATATTAATTTATATAGTTTAAATAATATTTTAAGTAGCTTTTGCTATTATATTATAAAGAAATTATATTATTTAAAAAGTAATTACTTTGTTAATAATATAAATAGTAGGCTTTTTGCTAATATATATAATATTTATAAGAACTTAGTAATTAAAGTTAATATTATTATAAATTATAAATTGGAATTAGCTAAGTAAGCTATTATATATTTAATATTAGTAATAGAATTTTATAATTTTTTTTATAATATTTTAGTTAAGCTTATTATAACTAGCGTAAGTAAATACTTTGTATAAGCGCTTAATTAAAAGGTGGCTAAATTGCTAGTGTAATTAGCGTAACTTGGTTTTTATTATATTATATTAAATTATAGTTTTTTTAGGTTCGTCCAATAGAAAAAATAAATAACCTTATTTGCAAATAACTAAATAGCTTTTTCCTTTATATATAATAATATTAAAAATATTATTAAAGTAAACGCTATACTTATTTATATTTAAGAGGTAGAGTAAAAATAGGGTATTCGCTTATATAACTTAAAAGTTAAAGATGCTAAATGGGGTTTTTATAGCAATAGTGCTAAAAGAAACACTTTTGGGGTTATTACTGAATTGCACTCAGTAGTTACTAGCTGTTAAAAGGTTGATTTTCGTATTTGGGATTTTCTTTTATAGTATTTGAACCTAACTTTTGCTAGCTATTAACACTTTAGCTGCTCCTATATTAAGCATAATTCCTTGGAAAATCTCTATATTATAGCGGTTTTTAAAATAGAAGATGTGTGTAGGTTTGTTAAGAGTTTGTTGCTTAAAAATGTTAATTTTTGTAATAGTATAAACAATTATTTGGTTATTTAGAATAATAGTAGTTATATCTTTGTTAATTGTATAGTAAAATATATAAAAGTTTTTAAATAGTATATTTAAGCCTAATTTTTATTAGCTATACTAAATATTAAATTTACTAGTGCTAATTTTAATTTTAACTTCAAAACCACTAATATTAACACTTTTATAATTAATTAGGAATATTGCAAAATTGTTATTTCCACTATTATATTTTTATATATAGTGCTTTTATTACTATTGCTTTAGTCAGCGTTTAGAAATTAGGTGCTTTATAAACTAATAGCCTTATTTTTTGCATACAAAGCACTTTTTAACGTTATTACTATTATAACTATTATTGCTATTAAAAGGTCTAAATAGTCGCTAGAATTCGCTACTGTTATAGTAGTTTCCTCGGTTGCTATTTCTACTGCTAAATCAATTGCCGCTTTTATACTATTAGTTAACTTAATATTGCTCGTTTCCGTTATTATTATTAGGGTCGTAATAATAAGAATTTTAAGCAGTATAGTACTATCTAGGGATCTGTTTGTAGTATTATAAGTAAATGCTAATTATATTTTGCAAATTGGAAGTAACGCTTTCGAAGGTAGTTGTTAGCTTAATAATAACTAGTATGTAGACTTTAACGTTCTAGTAAGCATTAATTAACTACTTTGTAAAGTTGTAGTTGCTTTAGTAATTACTTAATAGTCCTTTATAAATTTTTTATAATTATATAATTATAATTTTAAAGTTCTTTAATAAAGTTTTATTTAGGTTAGCTATTATAACTTATTAGAAGGTAATAGACTACTATTTTTACAAGTAAAGCTGCTAGTTTTTAACTATATAAAAGAATTATTTAGTTTACTATACTATTTAATTAAAAGAAAAGCCCTTTTTGGCAATGTAATTATAGTAGAATTGCTTTACTTTATCTTTTAATATAGTTAAGTATACTTTATAGTATATATCTTACAAAACTTTTATTTTTTTATAAAAGTTTTGGAAAATTTTAATTTTTACATTCAATACATTATAAAGCTTACTACTAAACTTTTTATTATTACTATATAATTTACTTAAGTTAGTTAGGACTTTTGCTATAATGTTAATTATAAGGATTTTTATGCTACGCTTAGGCATAATATCTAGGATTTTCGGGATCTCAATTTCGAAAGTTTCGGGGGTTTTAAGCTAAACTATTAAAGAATCGCCGCTATTATTATTAATAACATCTTTTCCTTTTCCTTTGCTCTTCTTTTTTTTATTTTTAATAATATTTAAATTATAATATAACTTAAACTTATCTCCTTATATAGTAATGTATTTGCTAAGCTTTTATTTTAGCTATTTGGGGAATTTGCTAGCATTTACTAAGTTGTAAAGCTAGGCTAAGATAATGCTATTGCCGTTAAAATAAATACTATAATTATTAAGGAAGTGCTTAAGAGTTATATAAAGGGTTTTGTTAGAATTTTTAAAAATGTTTTCATCCTAATTTTAAAAGTCTTTTTTAAACTGGATAAAGAGCATTTTATTAATAAGTTCGTTATCCTTATAAATATCAAAATAGTCAATTAAGTAGGTGTTCAAGCGCTTTGGTTCGCGCTAGTTCTCGTCGTTAAGGTCGAAGTTTTTACCTTCCCAAGTAGGGTTCGTAATGCTGGCGATCCTAGGGTTGTTGCGTAAGGCTGCTATATTGTTTTTGTATTAGAATGTTTTTATTTTATATAAATATAGTAATAGAGGGGTAGGTTAATAGAAGGGTTAGGTAGATAGAAGGGTTTTTTATGGTAATTGAGAGGTTGTAAGGCTATGATTGCAGTTGCGATCGCTTTAATCGAAATGCGTAATGGACGCAAGTAGCTAATTATAGCGAGGTATGCCTTCTTTTTGACTGCCCTTAAAGCCTTCGTCTCGCTATTTCCCTTAAGGGTTTTACGTGCCTAGAAGAAGCTCGTTCGCGCGCGCTATTACAATGCCGTTAGGGCTTTCTACATGTAAGTAGTGCCCTTCCCATATTAAAATGCGTACCGCTTCCTATCTAATGATTGTAATTACTCAATAGTAAATTACAATCGCTACCACTACCGGATCCTTGCTGCTTTATAGTCGAACTGTGTTAGGTCAACTACTAATTAATATTGGATTAACAGGGTCAATTACGTTAGTTAACAACTATTGCGATAAGTAGTTTGGTTAGCTACGTAGTGGTAGCTAGTAAGTTGTGTAGTAGTTGCATTGATTTATTTTGTTCTTCGTAAGAAGAAGGATCCTAACTAGGTTGACAGGAAGCCTTTTGATGTGGCCGATCCATGTGGGTCCCTGTAGTCCCTGTAGTCACGTGATAGCTACCCCTTTTACCTTCTCAATGCTCCATGCCCCTCAAAGGGCCATTATTCCCACAAGTTTATTTTATACTAATTTAATTTCTTCGATAAATATCATTCTAAAATGGAATTTTTTTTTCTTATATCTTATGGAGAGAATAATGTTGTACATTGTGTCCAAAAAAGTTTGTTTTCCAACGCCATACCCTGCGTTGTTGATCCAGTAATTGCTTATATCTTATAGTTATACCGTGGTTGCGCTTACTTGGTGGCTAACCATACGACCTCCCTTGGCACTTTCGCTTCTGAGCAGCAACGGCCTCCAGCGGCATTAGCGTTTAACCGGTTTTCGGGCTTCAGCCGCATGTACTACCCCGCAAGTACCCAAGCTTGCCAATGTACTGTACCACCCCGCAAGTGCCATCCCCGACACAAACTTAAGTCCATTGGGTGAGAGTCTCCTGTCATTTGCTCTTCCGATTTCAAATATTAAGGGGATGTCTGTCACCATCGCAACCGAACTCGGCACCTAAGTTCGAAATCTAGGAATTGCAAGATGTCGACCTCAGCTCAGACCGGCGAACTGAACGATGTTCCTGGATCACAGTGGTCCGACATAGCTCCTCGACTTGCCAGCATGGCCGCCGCGCTGGCGGCTGGGGGAGATCGCCATGCACTTAGCGTTCCGTTGCAACTGGAGTCAGCTCTCTCAGACGCCGAGTTGTCCGAGATCGAGACGCAAATTGGCGTCCGCCTGCCCGACGAATACCGCTCTTTCCTGTTGCAAGCTGGCAACGGAGGAGCCGGCCCGCACTACGGAATATGCCCCCTACGCAAGACGGACGGCAGGTGGGAAATGGGCGGCGATCTGGCTGCCATAAATGACATGGATCGCCTCGCCGAGCCGTTCCACTACACGGCAGCCTTCCATCCGTCGGACCTCCTACCCATGAAGCCAAAGGAAGAGGATTTCGAGACAGTGCACGATTTCTACAGCGCTATTGACGAGTGGGAGCAACGGCGGTGGCAAGTTATTGAGGAACACACCTCTGGGCTACTCTACCTCTGCGACATTGGTTGCGCACTACGGATTGCCCTCGTTGTTACCGGTCCGGCTCGAGGCCTAATGTGGGAAGACCTCATTGCGGACGACGCAGGAATCCAACCTCTGTTTCACGATGATGGGACGCCGCTAACCTTTGCCACATGGTACAGGGGCTGGCTCGATGGCGTGGAAAGAACGCTGGGCTTACCAGCGAGAGTCGAGACGGAACTGGGTCAAGATCCCCTCGACTTACCACTGAGGAGAGGACTGGATATGTAGAAGGGAAGAAAAAACGGGGATATATGACATCCGCCATACGGCAGTGCTCGCTGTTGGGGCACATGCGGTGGGCCTTGGGGTTCTGCAAAGGCTGGTATGTGCGGAGTACTTGCGTGGGACCGGAAACCGCAGTGCTCTTCACGGCACTGGTGTGACGTGTTGACTGGCAGCTGTCATTGACAGTTGACCACCAACAGGGCCCACTCCTCGGGATCTTTGACTTAACCTTAATTCGAAGGTGCTCAGTGAATGGGAAAGGTTCTCTCTATTTAAAAGCCCCCCTTCCTTTCTTTTACTTTCTTTTCCTTTCTTCTCCCTTTGGCTTTAGATTCTACAGATTCAACCGGGTTTACTATGGATTAATCTGTCTTGCGGTCAGAAAATCGGCTGCCTTGCCCTCTATTTTGGCTCCATGATGCGTTTGATGCAAGGGCCTTTCAATAGAGTTCTTCCTTCTCTTGATTGCATGGATTGTTTTCCAACCTTGTGGTTCACACAGTCTAGCACCTGTCTGCCAGCTGTTGCATCTAACATCACTTCCTTTCTTCTCCTAGATCTGACCACACATTTTGACAGCGTTCACACTTTTCTTAAACTAAATTTTTTGGGGCCGGTCGCCCCCCCTAAAATGTAGAGTTTCCCTCTTCCTATTACCTTAATTAAGTCTAATTAGGGTCCGGTTAGGCGAAGTATACTCGGTATAACCCTAGGCCTAAAGTCTCCAAATCTCGGTAATGGCTCACTTGCTTACCATAGACGTTATTGCTGCAGCCTAGGAGAGTGAGAAGTCGAAGGGGAGAAAGAATGCCAAACAATAGATCCAGGGGCAGCCGTTGAACAAGCGCAGGAGATGATAATACATGGCCCGGATTGGTTTTTCTAGGCTGAGGAGATGTAGTTGAATTTTTTTTTCTTATTGTAGTTGAAATGGAAATGGATGATCTAGACATAGTGTAGTGGGTGGGCAGATCATATCCAATCATTAGGTGCATTCATTGTTAAGCCCGTGCGTCTACTTGAGGCCTATGTCCAAAGCATGGAAAACGATATTGTGTAGCGGATAATACTTGCAGCTATACTCTATAACTAAAACAGATGACGGAAAAACGGCAACGATCATGTTTGGGAAGAAAAAAAGACATCTAACTAGTACTTGAAATAAACCCGCGCCACGGAAAGGATGTGCAATTTCCTCGACAGAAAAAGATGCCACCCATAGAAAGGCAGCCCTAGTTGCCGACGTACTGCGTAGTGACGTCCCCAAAGTACACCTGCCGCAACAGCTCTTGGAGCTGCCCTCGCTGTTTGAGGGAGAACGGCATTGTCCGTACCAGCTGCCGTCCTTGTTCAGCCACGTGCCGCCTCCGCACCCCCTTCCACGGTCAAACCACACTCGCCCTGGATGCAGAACTTTTTGCCGCAGAAATCGATAGGGTGCTGGCTGATCATCTTGCTGTTGCAGGGGTCCTCTCCGTCGGTCTAGGCTATGTTAACAATGTAGTTCATATCCGGGAACGAGTAGGCGAAGATGTAGCCGAAGTAGACCCTCTTATTTGCCCTCGCCTTCAAATCGAGTTCTCCTCCCTATAAACCCGCCAACAAAACAATGAGGCTCTACCACTCGCCATCCGGTGTACTGCCGCCGGCGCTCAAGCACGATTCGGCACTAGTTGGGTTCAGGGCGACTATATCGCTGTCGCCCTAGCAATCTTTGGAATTGAACACGGCAACGCAAACATCCCTATCAGCAGACCCACCGACAACCTGCTTCAAACTGCCGAAGCCCGTGCGGTTGTTTACGTTATAGCACTTGTTAAAGTTGAAAATCTTGGCCATTTCCGAGGTCGAGCTACAATTATTGCTAAAGAAAAGCATAAGTGCGACCGTATTGTTGTTCAACGGGAGAGCCGCAACACCGGGACTAAGTAAACCAGCAGCTAAGAAAGCGGGCGCAGCCAGTACAGAGGCAACAATAAGCTTTGGAAACAAAAGTGTGAAAGACATTTTAATAAGCGATTGGATGTAAAAATTGTGGAAAGAGCAAGGCTATGAATCGTGAGGCTAAAACGCGATAAGTCACAATGGGCGACTGGATAGGGCGAAGAGGAAGAGAATGGGGTGGTGGGGGTTGTTCTATCTAAGTAGGTAAGTTTATATTTTTATTGCCAAGTTAAGGCTGACCTTTTATATTCAATATTTTTATAAGGTAGCTCGTAAAGAAGTTTGAGATATGATAGACTAGTGCTTTCCCGTACCCCAGTATGATCTTGGTGAGTTATTGTAATTAATTTGTCCTCTAATAGTTCTACATATACTGCCATAGCCACAGTAACCAAATTTGTTGTCCTCGCTATTGGGCAAGCGGCGCAGCGGTCAGCAAACTAGGGTTAAGGATCGAGGTGGATTTGGGATACTACAAACCCGGTTTCTGGCACCTCTGCCTGGAATAAATTTTGGAATGACCAAGTCCAAATTCGGAATGCGTGTACTTGGGGATGACGAAAGGCTAGCAGCATCACTGCTAACGTATAAACTTTTGTGAAGAATCGCGGACAATTCGTTGTAAGATAAATCGGCCTTACTAGAGAGTCTTTTGGTAAGGTGGACACCTTATTGTTGGACCACCCCCACCCTTGGACTAGAAAAAGCATTACACAAAGTATTGTTTTCAAGGGTAGGAACATTTAGGTTTAGTAGTCTTAGTATTAATTCGATAAGCCCTGGTATTCTGCATGCTCTGCAAAAGGCTGGGCTAGCAATATTATTGCTTTGGAATGGTTGGAGCGTATTTTCTGACTTCAAATCGATCCGGGAGACCCATTAGAAGCCCGTTTGCTTGTATGGAACGGTTACGGGTCGTATGTGACTGACAAATTTATAGCGGTATGCTACAAGAATAATTTCTGTATGTTATTCCTCCCCCCATATAGCTTACACGTCCTTGAACCGCTCGATTTGGGTGTGTGTTTACCCGAGCAAAGTTGGGGGAGTCTAGAGATAAGTTGAATATCTGCAACGACCCCAGAAGAACCGTAGCAGTGGCGTAGTGTCATCTTCCCGGGAACTACGTGTGATGCAGCCTTAAAATACAACTGGGATTTGCGGGTGGGATTTAGTTGTTGCACCCCTAAGTACATCGCACTGTCCGCTATGGTTTCATTACCTAGGCAAGCTAAGCAAAGATTAACCCACAGCTCTTAAGCAGGGAGTTGTGCTTAATGTAACATCTGGTCGCGCCACTCGTTTGGCTTGGGCAGAGGCTCCGATCGCCATCACGTCAGCAGATCTACTCAATCTCTACGGCGTACGTAAAGCGGTATGTTATTGTTCGCTCCAAGTGTTCGCGAAATGAATGTCAATGCTAAACCCGCCGGAATCTTGCGGGGTTATTGGCAGATTCACGTGTCTCCTGTGGGCTAATGGGAGGGTTGTAACTTTGTATGAAAATGTATGTCATGGTAAACAGTTGAACTTGTAACATCAAAATACTCCAGATCAAGTTAGATGCCATCTGGTTAGGTAGGTAGGTGAACATAATTTCATCTCGGCCGTGAAGGGCGCGGATGCTCCCTGTCCCAGTCCTCCTGTCTCTGCCTTTCAGCTTGCTGCTCTTCTGCCTTCCTTTGGTCCGGCAATGACGTTATATACAGCTGCATCCGGTTCCGTCGCGCCTCCTCCGCCTCCCACAACTCCTCCCATGCTGGACCGTCTTGGAGCGGAAGAGCGGTAGTGTCGTCGGGCGGTGAGTGCCGGCGCCAGAAACATAGTGATCCCTTCTTCTTGGCGCTGCATTTTCGCATGAACAAAAGACAGTCGTTGAGGCGCATCTTGTCTCCCGGCGCGGTGCCAATGGTGTAGTGTGCGGGAGCTGGCTGCTCAAAAAAGAGGTGCTTGAAACGAGAGAAAACACGGTTGTCAAAGATGAAGTCGTTACTCAGAATAATGTCGCAGGGAAGGTCCTCGATGACATGCAGGTCGCAAATGAACGTCGACTTTCCTGTAGATCCCCCTGTCTTGCCCATGAGCGCTGTGAGATGGCGGTCGTACTCGAAATACTGGTCCATGTCGAGTTCTCGCGGCGAAGACATGGGCATGGGCGGTGCATCAAACTCCAGCTCGGCGTCCAGAACCATGCCGTCTGTGCGGACGAGCGAGCCGTTAGCAAACTCGACCTGCCGCTGGTATTTCTTCCCACGGTGGATCTTGAACTTGTTGCGCCGGGCGAAGTCGCCAGACACAAACATCAGGTCTGACCCCGTGTCGGGAAACGCTGATGCGTCCAACCTGTTGACAGTGCAGCGGATACCACGGTGCTCAGGTGCCTCGTCAAGCAGGAAAAAGCGGCCGCCCTTTTGCACACAGGGGCGGAACCGCTCAACGATGCGGTGGCAGAAATCCGTCAGTGTCTTGGTCTGCTCGAGAAACATTCTGCCCAGCACCATGTCGAACACACACTTCCGGAGCACGCGGAAATGGCGGGTGTAGGTCCGGTTCTCGCCCTGGAACTTGAAGTCTCCAACCACAAGGCCGCAACTCTCAGCGACGTTCCCCCCCGGAAGTTTTATCGACAGCTTGTCTGCGGGCTGGATCTCCATGCCGTGCTGCCGCGCAAAAGCCTCGGAGACGGCGTCGATCGAGGAGCCGTAGTCTGGCACCGCATTGACGGGGATGTTGTTGATGGTTCCAGGGACTTTCTCTGCGCTTCAGGCCATGGAGGCTCGGCATGTGGCGCTGCTTGGCGTTTCTTTCAGTGTCTGGGTATAGATTGGCTGGGCCAGGATCCTTGGGAAAGGGTATGGACCATCGTTCCCACCACTTCCTCTCGCTAGAGGATTGACTCTGTTGGGCCCCGTCTTCATCCTTGTGCCTCGTCGAATATGTAATGTGCTTCCTGAAAGGTTCGATGTCAGTACTCCTGGGTAACACCAGTCATTGGTGAGTTAATACACACTTGAGGCTCTGCATGTTCATCAATCCCGATCCACAACATGTTTCTTCATCCCGGACATTGAATCGTCTTGGGTTACGCTTTATGAATGGGCACGCAAGACGCTCCCTGCATTTCTGACCCAGCCTGATGATACTCGCATCTTTCCAATCCTCATGTCCATCCTCGTCGGGACTCCATGGCCGCTTTCCTTTCTCCTTTTCAAATATTGGTGGTTTGTCGAACCATGCTTTGATCCGCTCTTCGATGAGGGCCATCGACTTGGCTACAATTCCCTTCTTCCTTCTGGATAGGAGGCTCTCGACTGGTGGAGATTGGGCGTTATGAGAGTCCACCTTCGGCGTGTACTGCTCTAGTTGGAAGTTAGGGTTATTGTAGTGTGCGGTATTGAAGTAGCTGTTCTTGAATGTCGAATCTAAGAATGTCGGCTCCTCCCATGCGCTGCGCTCTACGTACTCTAGAAGAGAGCAGCCTTCGCTTAAATTCAGAGGGGAGGATTGCGGTGGCACCCGAAATGGCACTGGAGATGCCAATACAGGCTGGCCTCGGAAAGGAAAACAAGTTTCGTCATCCATGAGTCGGACATGAAGTCGAAGGAGGATGAAGAGGAGTGGTGGTCAGGTTTCGACGCACAGAATAGGTCAGGAGAACGGGACTCGGGAGGGGAAGGTTCAAGGTGGGTTGTGATAAGGAAATTTTTTTGCAAAGTGTAGCGGAGCATGCAAGCGCCTGCCACGCATGCAATGCAAGGATTTAGAACGCCCACCGATTCGCCCATCGGGGCCTCATTAGTTAGTTTTCATTTTCTTTCGTACAGAGCTCGTTCCACACATACCGGCCCCAGAACTGGCAAAGCCACAGCTCAGGCCACAGACCTCAAGTGAGGAGTCTTTGTCACCTCAAAGTTTACTGAGTAATGGTCATCGAGAGGATGAGCAGTGACAGAACAGGCTTCCCCGTCCTAGCGCAGCGAATCGCGCTCAGCCGAGACTACGAGTCGTTCATTTTCCGCAAGTTTGGCCGGCTAAGCGCGCGCAACCTGCTGCATCTCGAGGGTAAGCTGGCCTATCTCGAGTACAGACTCGACCAGGCCGACGAGCAAGCCGCCCTCAGCGCCGACAAGGAGACGCGCCGGTCTGTCCGCGCCTGGGAGGCCTTTGAGGAGAACGCCGCAAACCCAGCCCGGCCAGAGCATCACCACATGAAGCTCGCCGAGCAACTCCAGGATACGCTCAAGAAATACCGTGAGATCTATCCAACCCACCTACCTGAAGACCAGCCTCTCATTCAAACAGAAAAAGCACTCCTCCGCCAAAGCCAAATCGCGGCTCTCGAACCGCCCAAGGAACGAGCCTTGGACGTCGTAGACAGCCAGTTCCACGAGGACGTCAAGGACGAGTTCGGTCAGGTCAAGAGGCGGCGGCCCATTCTCGCCGGCCTTGCCGAGACTCAATTCAAGACCCTAACCGCCGTGATTTAGTAGCCGTACGGCGGCCAGCAGAGAAGGACCTCCTCTCGCGGTTTCTGCAGGACCACTGGATGTTCAAGGCACGTTCCTACTTAACCCCGTTCAGGCTGTAGATGCACTAACAGAGACAAGACCACGCGAGTAACAGATGAAACCGAGCACATTGACGAGAGTCACATTGCTTGGGTCGCCGCTGGTGTTAGCACCGTGGTCACGGCCATCTTGCTGCTGGGAGCCATCGTGCTGTTGCGTCTTTTACGCGACGAGAACGCACAGCTTGGAGTTATCGCCATATTCACGGTTCTTTTTGCTGCCAGCGTTGGCGTCATGACGAACGCACGGCGGCCGAGGTGTTTGCGTCAACGGCTGCTTATGCCGCTGTCCTGGTTGTCTTTGTGTCATCAAGTTCGGGGAGTTGTGGTTGTGTGCCGGGGGACTGACCTCGGCCATAAATAAATAAATATTTATTAGAAGACAGACCAGTGGTCTCAGCTTACATTTTCTTCATCGCAAGGAAGATACAGCATTCTTTGTCCCCAAGACTTTAAGACATCAGTCTGCGGATTCAGGGTCTCCTGTTCATTGAAACGAAACTTTAGTAACTAAGTGATACTTACAAGAAGGAGGCGAAGATAGGAAGAGCTTTGCTTACCTATATTGCAGGCTCCAAATACGCTGAGATGCTTTTAAGCCTCTAATTTAGCGCTGGATAATTCGAAGCTATTAATTGTAATCTGGAATATACAGTCCTTCCTTCGGGCATTAGTCTAGACTAGATACTACAACCTTAATTTCCTGTTTAACTTTCAAGCACATCACTTCAAGTACTTTTCACCCATGAAGCCACTTACAATACACCACCTGCCTCATAAGTAGGTTTCCCAAAGCCCCTACCCGGCCACAAAGCACTCCGCCCCAACGATGCACTCTATCACAACTTGAACTGGTGACTTGTTGAACTTGCAACGACAGAAGCAAACAAGCTTACACAGGAATATGAACAACTTGTGACCCCTTGACTGCAGCCACCGCAAAAGAAGTGTCTTCTGTCGACCGGGTACTCTTCAATATATTTCAGCCGTTACGAGAAATACGTTAAACAACATGAACCCGTAATATCAAGCCAAATAAGCTTATAGAATAAGCAAGTGAATGTCTGAGTTAGCCGCAGCCACCGCATTCACGTGTGACCTGTGAACTGTGGAATGGCTGTAAGAAATATGTTCGCAGCTTGAAATGGCGACATCTTGAGCTTGCAACCGACCTATGCATCACACACCGATTGCCCTCAGCAATTCTATTATTAGCAGGATTCCTGAAATGCCGCCGCTTTCACCTGAGCTGCCCTAAGTTGGACTGAGCCCGGTGATCCTTTATGCGGGCACATTGTCTGAAGTTGCCCCGCCTAAAATATGTGAGATTGATCGAGGACCTGAACAGGGATTTTACGGGAGGGCTCTCCGAATGAGTGGGTGGCATCCTATTAAGTCCTCAGGGAGGGAATAGAAAGGGGGTTCCCAGAAATGAGACCCCGTGGCCCGAAACTGCTCCCTCGCCAAAAGTTGGCAATTTTCAATCTCAGAACTCTGCCGAGTCGCAAAGCACTTCCCACCTATCTAACCTAATTTTGGCGTCTCCCCTGATCACCGCCTGAGTAGCGCCTGAGTTGTCCTGATGAAAGTGGCGAGGGGTGGTGTGGATAAGTTGGAGATTCCGAGGGCAATGGAGACGAAACGGCCATTCGCAACCAGCCAGCTCTGCCTTTCCTCCAACACACCCACCCCACTGCCAATAGGCCCGGAGCCCAAGGTAGAGTGAAGAGGGTAGGATAGAATATAGGACACTATCTAATTAGCATCTCGAGTTCACGTCTTATACTCGTTACCAGCCATGGCAGGCCGAGCTAATTACCAATACCATGCCAAGCATCGGTCTTTGTGCTCCTCTCGACATCGGTTCGCGACAGATCAGATTAGTCACTATAGCGAACTGCAACCTCGAAAACGATGCTGTTACCTGCCACCTCGACCGTGTCGAGCTCGAAAGCGCCCCTCCATACCAGGCACTTTCCTACATGTGGGGAGACCAGCATATCACCAAGGATATCACTATCAGCGGCCATTGCATAGCAGTTGCGGCCAATTTGAACGACGCCCTCGTGGCTTTGCGGGCGCGGCTGGATGCTGAGCACGTCTGGATCGATGCCATCTGCATCGACCAAGCATCTAATGACGAAAAGAACCATCAGGTTCCTCTGGTGGGCCTCATCTACTCACACGCCACGCGGGTTCTTGTCTGGGCAGGCCTACGAGCGGACAACAGTGGTCTCGCTGTCAAGCTGTTCCAGCGCTGGGGGGGTGGCCAATCAAAGAAGCCCTAGATACGAAACTGCCGGACAGTATTAGCTTCCCCAGGCTGGCATTTAAGGCCGTCCTGCAAGATGTGGACGATCCTTTCGACGGGCCAGCATTTCAGGCGGTGGGGAGCCTCTTCTCGCGCCCGTACTGGAAGCGCATGTGGATAACCCGGGAAATCGTCCTCACTTGTACGGCTCTCGTTCTTGGCGGTGCTGACGAGGTCAACTACGACCATATTCGCAAGTCTGTGACAGTGTGGGATAATTAGCATGGGCCGGCTGGACGTCGACGACCTCATTGGCCCCGACAAGTAGATCAAGATCAACGGTGCCTACTCGGTCGGGCAAAGTCTCCCGTCTGAACAACCTGACTACGGCCGATCAGTCGCAGACATTTATACAAGCTTTGCCATGGCGCCGATCTGGACAACCGGCAGGCTCGGTATCCTCCGGCTGGCCGGTGTGGGAATCCACGATGGCGAGGCGGCTACGCTACCATCGCTGCGCTCCTCAACTGGGCCGTCGGCTTCAGCGTCAAGCCCATCGCCATGCCCATGGTACACGTAGATGATGCCCATTACTACGCCGACAAAGGCGCCACCCACCACCCAGTGGAGCTTCTTAGCCAACGACAAATGTCTACGCGCCCGGGGTGCGCTCTGCGACGCGATCGACGACCTCGCGCAAGATCCCTCAGATCATCAGACAGACGGCTCAAAGGTCTGGGCGTGGTGAGAGTTTGCTGCCGCGCATGCCCGCGATCCTTTCCCCGCAGGCGTTCCCTGGAGGCAGGCGGTCTATCGGACCATGTTGGGAGAGTACGTGAGTACGGGCTTCGGGCGCGCCAAGTTCCGCGGCCCTGATCACGCTGAGTGGTTCTTGCGGCGTGCCGAGGGCTTTATGACGCACATGCGCTTGCTGGCGCTTGCTGGCGCTGCTGCTGGCTGAGGATCGTATCCGGCAGCAGGAGGCCGACACGGGCGAGGAGCTTTTCGTTGTCAACAATGCCGATACCCAGTTGACCATGGACGCGACACGACTAACGAATCCACATGAATTCGACCCGGAGACGCTCTATTGGCTGCGCAACGCTACTGACACCAACAACGACGAGATGTGCAGACAGGCGCTGGACGGGTTCCTCGGGGCGCCCGTCGCGCCCAACCGGCTGCCCTGGCCATTTGAGCATTAATAACCCAAAGGATAGTCGATTCAGGCTTTGTCATTGTGGGCGGGGCGTTTGTGTATGGAATGCAAGGAGAGACTATGGAGGGCGTGAAGGACGGCCGTCTGGTTGCCGAGGATTTCAGCTTGGTCTAGGGGAGCGCAGTCCAGCTTTAAGAAACACCGTTTTTTTTCGATGGGCTTGCCGACATCCGCACAACGGGCCCGGCCTAAGGCTGTTCGAACGATATTCAGCAGTGATTTTGTTCTGGCCAGTATTTGTCTTTTCATGACATTTTCAGTCGTTCCCGCTACCAATTTCACCTCCGTCACCTATATAGCGAACAATTATTTACGCCCTGCTCTGTCTTTTGCTCAGTTCAGTTGCACGTTGTTGGTGTTGGTGGATGTGATGTGAGAGAAGGCGTAGCCTATTCACAATTGGAGAACCCTGCAGCCTTCCCGGGTCGCTAATGCAATGAACCCCTGGACCCGGAACTGAGCATGACAGAAGGGTCTGGTCTCGTCCGATGTGACCTTTTGATACATGAGACGGCGGCGATCGGTCAGATCCAAACATACGCTCTGCCTGGGAAAAACCGAGACCGGGCGAAGAAGCGGAACGGGAATGAACATTCTCATCAAATGAATGAGCCAAAAATTATGCCCAACTACAGCGAACCCAGATACAAGTGACTGCGAACTTCGATGGAAGCTACCCAAGAAGAGATGCCAAATGGTGGGGTGAGCGCGTGGGGGTGCTCCACCGGAATCCATAACATTGCATCTGGGCTGAGATGGTGCCAGTCGAATCTGTGGCTTCTCGTGCCGGTCTATCTATAAATTGGTATATAAGGAAGGAAGAAGAGGAAGAAGAAGAAGAAAGAAAAACGTTGGCGTCGCATGTTTCCTGGAGTCAAGTTTTCTCGGGAGTGTTTGATCTGCAGGGCAGCTTCCATGCGTTGCCGCTTCCCGGATTGAAAAATTTCCTAACTCGGCTGCTGGGGCTCCGAAGAAAGAGAGAAGCTTGACATGGCCCGCATCTTCTACATTTCTTCCTTCATCGCCCGATGTTCAGCGTCCTCATTCGAGATTGGACCATCTTGCTTCCCAATTTCTCTCGTGTTTTTTCCTAGTCTTGCACAATTTGTACACGCTGCACGTGAGCCTGAGCTGATTTTCCGGGTTACATTCCAGATTCTTCTCTCTCTCAAACTTCCAGGCGGCCACGGCTCTTGCCTCGCCCCCGAAGCGTCTGACAAGCTGACAATTCGGGTATTTCTCTCCCTTCCCCCGCCAACCTCTGCTGCGCCGCCAAAGCCAACAGCAAGAATAATGAAGCTCCCACCTTGGACGTTTGCTCCGGGCTCCCCTAATCACGGAAACGGCATGGCCCGCCTCCTGCCCAGCCATCCCGCTCCTGGATGCTTCCCTCACTACAAGTACCGGCAACTGGATTGAGATGCGCAGCCGGCCAGACCCAAGGCATTCTCGTCCCAAGTGGGAAATCGCATGGCGACAACTCCCAGCCAATGGCCGCCTTTGAGTCGACAATGGTACTTGTGAGAGATCTCCATTTACCCTTCCCCTCGTCCCATTTAGGAACTTCATAATCCAGACCTGTCACTTCTGATGTTCCCCAGCTCACCCTTCCTGGCCATCCTTTTTTTTTTTTTTTTTTTCATATCTATCCCCATGATCCACCTGCTCATCTGCCGATCTTTTCTTCCATGGCCATTCTGCGCTGGCGGTCTGTCTGCCTTTCCTCTCATTTTACCCTTGTCTTTTAATTCTCCGCGCTGTGCGCCTGGCCGGTCCTTCATTCCTCTGTTCAGGCACAGGTGGCCGCTTATTCATTCCCTTCATTTCACTCCTTTTTAGCACTTGTACAGAATATGTCCAGCGAAAACGACTCTTTCAGTGGTACCGCTGGCAGCATGCCAGTTGGTGGAGAAAAGCCGGCTGTCCAGTCAACAGGTCCTGCCATCCAGATCGCTGGCTGGCTGCTTGTGTCCATCTCGGGGCTTTTCCTCGTCCTTCGCTTGTACTGTAAGCATCTAAAGCATCGAGGTTTGTGGTGGGACGACTACATTCTTGTGGCATCATGGGTGAGTAACACACGACCCCATATCAACAAGCATGGACAGCTCTCAGGGCTTGACGAATGAGACCCAAAGAGCTGATGTTATTGCCTCGTGATGTTTTCGCTAATCACACTGTATACAGTTTTCTCTCCTCGGAGATGCAATTGTCAACGATGTCAACAAATCACTGGGCTTCGGCATGCACCTCAAGGACATCGATCCAGCAAATCTCCCGCAACTTGACCTCATGGGCCACATCGCTGCATCACTAGCCATCCTGGGTGCTGTCTGGTCCAAAACCTCCTTTGGAATGACCCTTCTTCGAATTACTGAAGGTCGTCTCAAGGCTGGTGTCTGGTTTATCATTGTGACCATGAACCTAGCCATGACCATCAACGTCCTTACTACGTGGATACAATGCAATCCAATCCCCAAGGGGTGGAATCGCGCAATTCCCGGATCTTGCTGGGATCCGAGAGTGAATGCGTACTATGGAGTGTTTGCGGGAGGTGAGTAACCTGAAAGCCGGGCGATGTTGCCAGCCGAGTCGTACTAACACCCCGGTCAGTGTATGCAGGGTCCATGGACATTGTCCTGGCAATGCTGCCTTGGGCGATCGTCTGGAATCTTCAGATGAAGAAGAAGGAAAAGTTTGGCGTTGGGGTTGCCATGAGCATGGGTGTTTTGTAAGTTTCGTCCCATTCACTACGGAGTAATTAGCCGGTTGGGGCATCGATGAGTTGAAATACTGATTATTTGTAGTGCGGGCTGCGCTGCCTTTGTGAAAAGCAGCAAAATACCGCTGTTGTTGGATGGCGACTTCACTTGTTCGTACAATTTGCCAAACACCTTCCTGTTTGACAAAAGACCTAACGTACCACAGATGAGGGATATAATCTCGTAATATGGGGTCTCACCGAAGTTGCCGTGGCAATAATGGCGGCGTCGATCCCAGTGCTGCGGGTTCTTGTCCGCGAAGTGCGTACGGCCACACGGAGGAGATACGGATACGGCGCCGAGTCTGCCAATAAAGACACGTACAACAAGAAGAGCTATGGTGCCAGCTCAATGCAGCGGTCATCAACCGTCATCGTGTTTGCGGGCCACAAGCACGGTAGGCTGGATTCTGACACGAGCAGCTCGTCTAGCACCATCAAGTTCAACGAGAGAGATGAGACGGGTGTTTCTGGCGTACAGAAAAATGTACCAGGCAAGATCTTACAAACGCAAGAGATCACTGTCCGGTATCACGAGCGGGGGGGTGGAGACGCAATGGGACGAATGGTGTGATACCAGATCGGTCTCGGCATGGCGATGGACGTATAATGTTCTTGCCGCAGCGGTTTCTTTTGGTAATCTTCCTGACAATTCTGGACAATTCAAAGCTGCCAGTAATGTTTTGCCTTTTTTTTTCTCCCATGTCCCACATGAATATATTATCAATTTTCATGAATCTATCAGTCATTTTACCTTCACTATTATTATGTGGAGGCAAGGCCAGGAAATGAAAGGAGATTCGGCCCCCATCAATGCTGTCTTCCGTATGATATCTCCGTAATCGTAGTAACACAGCATTGGAACAACACGCTCTGGACATGTTTGTTTGTCATCGGTTCAAAGAGTATGTAGGACGCCTGCGGCATATCCGGAGTGACATGTTACGGCGTGCAACGAAGCCAGATTAAATCCATCAAGCTGTTATCCAATGTAACATCGCGACCGAAAGGCTTTTTAACCACGTCAACAATAAGGCAGAACTTGTGACAAAATATAGTATGTAGTTTATCCTGTCTTGTTTCTGCATCGGGATGTAGGTGAGTATAAGTTCTGAGAAAACAGAGCTCTTTGCCAGGCTAAAACTCAGCTTGACAGAACTGGGCTTTTGCAGCCCTCTAAGACTAATTAGCAAAACTCTTAAAGATTGCTCGGTTACCGATGCCAAAGTTTATATTTGCCAACGGTGACGGTGGTACAATGCCCATGTGAGTCAAAGTGGAATGAAGTCGTGTAATCCTAATCACAAATTGAATTTGCCAACATCTATGAGAAGAAAGGAAACATACTTGATAAAACCCTCGCCTCCCAGATATCAGTACTTGTGTCTTTGCGTGTCTACCCTCCATTGTCTCATAATCCACGTCGCCTTCTATCTATGTGGTTTTTGGTTTTGAGCCTCTTTTTCCAACTACCTACTCTCCCTCTCTAGCCCCCAACGCCAGCTCCACGAGGGCCTGACTCAGTTCTCGCCGCCATGGTCCACATGGTCTACTTGGTTTCACTCTTTGCCTTGTCAGCCCTAGCCTCTCCTGCGTTGAATAGAGCTGCGCATCAAGTATACTCTGCCACCGAGAAAAGGCAGAACCAGCCGGAAAATGATCAGATCGTACGACTACCCATGACGCGGAGGGCACCAGGCCACCACTACCACCATAAACCAAGCCGGGTCCGTATGATCCAGACCATCACTCCCCACCACCTGACGACTTCATCCACGCCAACACCCACCCCACAACCAGCCAATATTTCTTTGTCTGCCTTCTTCCAAGATGTGGCATACGGCATCCAGGGTAATTACATGAGCTCTTTTCCAACTCGAAAGACAAACTCTCTCTCTCATGTTTTTTTCTTCTTCTTTTTTACTGACTGATGTTAACATGGCCATTGAACAGTCTGGATCGGGGACCCCCCACAGCTCGTCACTCTCGACTTCGACACGGGCTCGTCAGAGACATGGGTCGACCCGGCATGCAGCTCGGTCGGGTTTATCCCAGCGTGGGAGGCGCTCTGCCGCCAGCTGGGCGTCTACGTCCCGGAGCAGTCCCTGACGGCCCTTGACATCAACGACACTTGCCCGCCGCGCTGGATCAGCTACGGTAGCGGCGGGGTCGGGGTCCGCTACTACAAGGACTCTATGGCGTTTTATAGTATGTGTGCTTACCTTTATATATTCTCACAGAAAAGCTTTGTCTAACCTTGCTTTAATCACTTCGTCTCCAAGACCCCTATGGGCTTTGGTTCCGTCAGTCGCAATTCTTCAAACTCTCCGAAGTTCAGTTTGGTTTGGCGACCTATAGCGAGTCGTTGATGTCGGGGATCATGGGCGTGGGGTATGGGAAAGGGTTCAACCAAAACTACAGCGGCGTCATCGACACCATGCACGAGCTGGGCTTGATCCAGGATAAGGATTTCAGCGTCGCGCTGGGCAGTGTGGGTGAAGATATTGGTACGTCTATGATGCTTCCCTCCTCTTTCCCTCTGCCAAGTTGATACTTCCAACGTTGTCAAAGAACTTCTTGCTTGTAGACTGACAAGGCCAAAATAACCAGGCGAGGTCATCTTTGGCGGTCTCGACCTGGCCAAGTTCAAGGGCCCCTTGCATGGGATACATATGGGCCACCAGATGTCACGCGACGTTGACGGATACTACCGCTACTGGATAAACGTAACGTCGATCGGCGTTACGCAGCCCGGGTCATGCGTGACCACCCCGATCACCCCCTCGAACTTTGAGGAGCGCTTCCTACCAGACACGGGGACATCGATGACATATGTGCCGTTTGATGTCTACAACGACATCATGATCTTCTTCCCCGACGCAGAAGCGAGACAGGGAACGGGCTCCGTCATCAACTGCAGCCACGTACACGATCCAGGCACCGTCGACTTTGGGTTCGGGGACGACTTTGTACTGCATGTCCCCTACAAGGACTTTATTATCCAGTTCCCGCCCGAGTTCTCCCCCGATGGCAAGGAAGAGCTTTGCTTGGTTGGTGTTGCCCCCAGCCCTGTGGATTTTTTCGTCCTCGGTGATACCGTCCTTCGGGCGGCGCACAGTACGTTGTACCCCCCTTCCCCCAGAAACCCCTGATCTTATGTCGAGTACATAACTGACACGGAAGGAATCAGTGCTCTTCCGCCAAGAAGAACACAAGATATACATTGCCCAGTATGAAGACTGCGGGTCCAACGTGATATCGTCGCATGGCAAACTCGACGGCCTGCACGGCGACTGTGGCAAAGATCCCAAGCCCGACGTCAAGGTGCCAGCGGACGGGTATTCCCCCAGATCATCGGCGTCTGCTTGCACCAAATGGTCGACGGCCAGTTATAGCTCGTTATCACGGTCCGTAACAGACTGGGGCGGTGTCGGAGGGGCCAACATGAAACCCAGCTTCTTCCCGCAGCCGGCCATCCAAACCGGCAACGAACCGGCTGATGTCTCTGCCGCTGCTACTCCCACGACGGCGGGTCTCGGCGACGAAACACAGAGTACACCACATCATGATCATTTGCACACGACCTGGTCAAAGACGATCAGTTCCCCCGTCATTACCCCTACTGTTTCCGTCGACACTGTCGGAAGGGTTTCGATATCAGATATCGGCCTGGGGCAGCCGAGCTTCGTTGTTGACACCGACGCCGACACCAAGACTGACAGGATCAGCGGGCCATGGAGTACGAGTATCAGCACCATTGACACCAGTACCCTCCGATTCCACCAGGCAAGCAGCAGCAGCAGCAGCTACGACCACTACACTTATACCGGGAGCTCTCGGAGGAACCACAACTTATCGACGGCGACCACCGCCACGCCTGACTGCCCCGAGTCAGCGGGTACCAATCCAGACAGTATCAGCACCACCAGCAACGACGACTCAGACAGTGGCAGCACAGAGACCATTGGCGTGGAGAGTACTGAAAGGGGGAGCGCCAACTTCTTCACGAGCACCCACCTCGAGACGATCATCGCGACCGACGAGAGCGCGACCTGGACGACCACGCTCGAGTTCACCCGGCATGTGACTCCACCCACCCGGCCCCTGGTGACCCTCTCGAGTGCGGTCACGGTAGAGACCGAGTTCTCGTCCATCTCGTATTACACCAAAGAGACGGTCCTGGGGTCCGTCACCGAGATCACCAGCGTGATAACGAGCTGGTCGACCTGGGTGACCGAGCAGTCCGCCGAGACGACCAGCAGCAGCAGCAGCAGCAGCTCTACCGATAAGTGGGGCTTCCCATCAGACTCAGACAGTGAAGCGCCCACACCAACAACAACAACGTTCTCGGAGTCAGAGTCGGAACCTTGGCCGCCCGAATCCGCCACCACGCTGTCGTTCGACCCAGAGACGTTCTCCGTCACGCCGTTTACTTACACATCGACGTCGACAACTGAATCAGGGGAAGCATCCTGGGCATCCGGACCTGGAGCCCTCTCATCAGAAGCCCCGCACCCGCCAGTCACCTGGCCCTCTGTGTTCTCATCCGAGGAGGACATATCAACATCTCCGTATCCTCCCTCCAGCAGCACAGAAACAACAACATCGACAACAACCAGCGAATTCAACAGCCAGATCACCATCCCGGTGGAAGAATCTGAGACGGTCATCGTGCAGCGCCCCTCGACGACGTATACCATCATTAATGGGAAAACGTTCGATCCGTTCACGATAACCACCCCCACGTCGTGGTCCTGGTCCTGGTCCTGGTCCTGGTCCTGGACAACAACAGACAGCAGTTCATTCTCAACAATCGCCAGCTCGTCGTCATCCTCGACAACTGATACCGACGGGTACGTTACCACCATGGCATGGGGCCAGTCGAGCGACCCAGCGTTTCCTCCAGATGCTGCTGCTCCCACGTTGATCCCCCGCGGTGGCGGTGGTGATAATGGTTCCATCGAGAACCAAGAAGCCGACTCGCAGCAGCAGTTTGGAGAAGAAGAAGAAGTAATAGCACACAACGACGACGACGATGCGCCTCCCGTTGACAACAAGAAAAATGGCGAGTGCCGGAACACACGCTGCCTCCAGTTCATGATGCAAGAGGAGATCATGGTGGAACGCTCGCTGGCCTTTTGCCGCAAGGCTGCCACCCAGAACCCACAAGAGATCGCCAAAGATGGTTTGCCGGAGTGGCTCCAGCCGGGGTGTGATGGGGGCTCGGTCGAGGATGACTTGAAGGACGCGTGCAGGTGCGTGCTGGATACCGTCGGGAAGAGCAGGCATCATGACCCGGATGGAAAGGGTGACTGCGGGGATGATTCGACTACAGATAAAAAGGGGCCTTGTGATGGGAATAGGTGGTGGTAATCCGAGGTCGGGAGGAATGATATACGGACAGAGGGAAAAGGGGGAAGGAAAACATTGGGGTACGTACAGTACCTCGGCATCTGTAGGTGGGGGTTGGTAATGAGGGAGAGATGACGACGCATGACCCTGGCAGGGAACAGATTGACGACGAGGGTATTCCATTTGAATTAGGTTGAAGTATGTCCCAGTGCGATGCGAGACATGATATAGGGAGTCTGAAGTGACATGATTGTTGTGGGATTTGAGGATAGAAGCCGATGACCATGCTGCTGGCATTCCACAACAAAATGCCCTGGGACTCGCTTGCATCCGCAATTGCAAAAGACACCCTGAGCCTCACGACAGGGCAAAAAGAATCTCCAAAAATGCCCAGGATGGAGAGTTCAACCTGAAGATGCAATGACGAGTTGATTGGCCGCGGTGCACGCTCCACTGTAAACGGTGCGTTCTTCAAGATGGTCCCGCTCTCAAGAAAGTGGCTGGCCTCCAAACCCTGCGTAGTCAGGAGAGAGGGGAGGACGAGGATGAAGCTTGACTTGGTTTTAGGGAATTGGATGCGGACGTTGAAGAGTATGGCCGGGAAGCGGGTTTGGCTGATGGTCGTCAAATTACGTCTTGGCGAAGCTGTTTTGGCGGATTGATGACCCTGAAAGCAGGACCATTTTCCCGCTGTGGAGCGTGCATTGGCCTCGCCGTAGCGCGCAATTTAGGTAGGGCTGAGGGGTTGCATTGCCCAGTGATAATGGTGTGATTGAGTCACCCGATAAGCAATTGAACGAAATTTTTTTCTTCCTCGTGAGGAGGGAACTTCTTGCCAGGCAAGCCAGGTTCCCGCACTCGACCCCACTGCCGACCTCGAAGAGTCATCCTGGGGAAATTGTTTAATTAGAATCCTTGACTCCTGTCCTCCTGTCATCCTGAAACAAGCTTGATCGATCTCCCCAAACTCGAACCAATTGGTCCCAATTCGCCCGCCCAAAGCCAACCGACCACCACCACAACAGTCACCATGGCCAACCAAGATAAGCCCTCTGGGAACATGCTCTGGGGAGGCCGTTTCACAGGTTGGTGTCTCCTGTCCAATGCCAATGGCAGCGGGTAGACTGTTGCAGTGCAATGGCTAACCACCGTCACCACGCGCAGGCGGCCTCGACCCCCTCATGGTCCACTACAATGAGTCCATCTACTTCGACAAGGTCCTCTACAAGCAAGACATCCTCGGCAGCATCGCCTTTGCGCGCGCCAACGCAAAGTCGGGCATCATCTCGCAGGACGAGTTCAAGAAGCTGGAGCAGGGTCTCCAGGCGGTCATGAAGGAGTGGGAGGCCGGCACCTTCGTCATTGTGCCGGGCGTCGACGAGGACATCCACACTGCCAACGAGCGCCGTCTCGGCGAGATCATCGGCAAGGATGTGGCTGGCAAGCTTCACACGGGCCGGTCGCGCAACGAGCAGATCGCCACCGACATGCGCATGTGGCTGCGCGACGAGCTGCGCGAGATCGAGGGGCACCTCCGCGACTTCCTGACCGTCATCGCCGCCCGCGCCGAGAAGGAGATCGACGTCGTCATGCCCGGGTACACCCATCTGCAGCGCGCCCAGCCCATCCGGTGGAGCCATTGGATGCTGTCGTACGGCTTTGCCTTTGCCAGCGACCTGGAGCGCCTGGGCGAGGTGATCAAGCGCGTTAACCGCAGTGCCCTGGGCTGTGGCGCGCTGGCCGGTAACCCCTTCAATATCGACCGCGACATGATGTCTGAGGAGCTGGGCTTCGAGACGCTGCTGTGGAACTCGATGGGCGGCGTGGCAGACCGTGACTTTGTCACCGAGACGCTGCAGTGGGGCGCCATGCTGATGCAGCACATCTCGCGGTGGGCTGAGGATCTGATCATCTACTCGACGGGCGAGTTTGGCTTTGTGCGCCTGGCCGACGCCTACTCGACAGGCAGCTCGCTCATGCCGCAGAAGAAGAACCCCGACAGCCTCGAGCTGCTGCGGGGCAAGAGCGGTCGTGCGTTTGGCCACATGGCGGGTTTCATGATGACGCAGAAGGGTCTGCCGAGCACCTACAACAAGGACCTCCAGGAGAGCGTTGAGCCCATGCTTGACCACGTCAAGACGGTTTCGGACAGCATCCAGATCGCCAACGGCGTGCTGGCGACGCTAGCCATCCAGCCCGCCAAGATGGAGGCGTCGCTGGATCCCTTCATGCTCGCCACTGACCTGGCTGACTACCTCGTCCGCAAGGGCGTCCCCTTCCGGGAGACCCACCACATCTCGGGCCGCTGCGTGGCACTTTCCGAGAAGACCGGCACGCCCATGAACGAGCTGACCTACGAGCAGCTTAAGGGCGTCGATGCGCGGTTCGACAAGGACATTGCCGAGGTATTTGACTATGAGAAGAGCGTCGAGATGCGGTCTGCCAAGGGCGGCACCAGCAAGTCGAGCGTGTTGGAGCAGATCAAGGTGATCAGGGAGATGATTGCCAAGGCATGAGCAAAGCCTTCGGATTTTGCAGCGACTTTCTTTTGCAGTATGCAGTACATAGGGGACATGGATGCGGCGGTGATCATGTACCATTACCCGTTGGATGGATTATGAAAGGATAGCAATGAATTGTGTAGGGGTCTTTTGTTTGGATTTTGTTGGAATCACGGGAGAAGATTAACGATAGATCAATGGTAGACAAAAGCTCAGGTATTCGATCAGCGAATTCACTTCACTGTTCGAGTCCAACCAACAGACTCGACGATTGGCCTGCGAACTCTGGCGTCTTCCAAAGAGAAAAGGGGGAGGGCAGGGCTACGTCACATGACGTGGGCCATTTACTTTTGGCCTTTGGGGGCGGCTGTGGACAGTAGGCCAAACGTTCCCGCGCTTGGCGCTCCCCAAGCGCTGAAAAACGATCCCCGACCCAACAATCCTTGCAAGGAGCTTTGGATAGTTAATTTACGCGTCGGCGAGAACGCGTCCCGTTGGTGTTCAAACCACCAAAAAAAAAAAAAAACACCGCCGGCGAACCCTTTTCTGCTCAATATCATCGCCAACAGCCTCGCACGACAAAATATCGGCCTTGCCCCTGAATCTGTCGGAAATCGTGTCTTACCTGTGTCACCTTGCCCGCCATGGCGGCCAAGCTCGATGCCCAAACGCTGGATCTTGTATTCCAAGCTCGCCCCGATATTCTAGCGGACATCCAAAAAGCAGCTGGTGTGTGAATATTCTGCCATTCTAACCTTTTTCCTTGTCATTCAACCAGAATTCAGAGGATCAAATGGCCGTGTATATATATATATAAAGCAGGTAGCTAATCTCGATCGCAAATTACAGACTCACCCGCACGAGTCAATCTTTTCAACAACATCGCTAGCTTCGTGTACCAACAACTCTCCTCCTCGTCCCCCGCCGACACCCAAGACGGACCCGCGGCAAAACGGCGACGGGTCGACATAATACCACAGTCACAGTCCAATGGCCATGCGACGGCATCCAACGGGGCCACCGGCGTCGACGCTGCCGCCGCCGAGCCCGTCTTGCTCGAGATTAAGGACATTTCGGTGGTGGTGCCACAGCGCAAGAAGTACGACCTGTGCTTCACCAGGAACTTTTTGTATGCGCGGGCGTCTGGGTCGACAGTGCCGGTCCAGGGGGTGGTGTACCCGTGGCGGGAAATTGGTATGTTGATGATTGATGGACGACGATGCTGTCGCTTTCTTCTGTCGTTGTTGCTGCTAACCGTTTGCTTTTGCCTTCAGAACACGCCTTTTACCTCCCTGTCCCCGAGAAGAACCAGGTCCAACACAACTACGTCCTGTTCCCGCGCAACAGCTACCTGCCCACGGCGAAGCCGAGCAATAACAACACCACAACTCCCTCGGACCAACCACCCCCTCTCGAGCCCCTCGTCTTCACCGTCCCCGTCACCGCCCCAAAACCCGGCAGCATATCGGGCGCCTCAGCTGCCGCCGCCGAAACCGTGTCCGACAGCTTCAGCAGTCTGTTCCACTGGGCGCTGACCACCTCCCTGCGCACGGCGGGCAACCACACCTGCACGCTGGTCTCGTCGGACGCCAAGCTCTTCCACAGCGCCGCGCGACAGGCCTACCGCCCCAACGAGCGCGCCGTGCACGTCAAGGCCTTCCGCGGCAGCAAGGACGGATTCCTCTTTTTCCTGCCGACAGGCATCCTATGGGGCTTCAAGAAACCGCTGCTGTTCCTGCCGCTGGACCGCATCGTGGCGGTGAGCTACACGAGCGTGCTGCAACGCACTTTTAACATTGTCGTCGAGCTCGAAACCGACGGCACCACGGCCGCGGCGTCGACGACGGAAAAGGAAATCGAGTTCGCCATGCTCGACCAGGAGGATTACCAGGGCATCGACGAGATGTACGTCCGCCGGCATGGGCTCGCCGACGGGAGCATGGCCGAGGCGCGGAAAGCGAAGCGCGAGCTGGCCGAGAATGCGAAAAAGGAAGCCGCCACCAGCGCCGGGGAAGATGGCGTGGCTACGGGCGGTGGTGCTCCTGGGGCGGCAGAAGACGACGGCTTGACGGAGCTGGAGCGCGCGCACAAGGAGGCGGAGCAGCTCCTCCAGGACGAAGAGGATGAAGATGAGGAGGACTACGATCCCGGCTCCGATGGGGATAGTGGGGGATCAGGCGAGAGTAGCGAAGAGGATGATGACGATGACGATGACGACGACGACGACGATAATGAAGATGGAGAGGATGAGGGAGACGAAGATGACGAGATGGAAGAGGGCGAGTGAGCGCCGTGGTAATTCTTTTTTTTTTTTTGTAAGCGGGGGGTTGATGCTGCTTGCTTCAATCTCCCTGTGGGAGGATGGTAGTTGGTCTAAACGTCCCCCCCCCCGGGGACTGGCAAAAGCGGGCTCTTGCTTGAGTGAGATATTACAGGATTTACTACTTGGGTTTGCTGGGTATTTATTGACGAGGGCAAAACTATGTTTAGGGCTAGCTCACCCGTTTTTGTATCATCATAGAACAACCATATACTGAGAGCAAGCGTTGCTGGTTAGATAGCAGCCATCGCTGCCCACACACACACACACACACACACACAAAACAAACATTCATATCTGTATCAGCTCCCGTGCTTTTCTCATGTTCTCCCTCAGCGACTCCACAGGGACTTTCCCCAAGGTCTGCGACCCGCCCACGACGACCAGACGTAACAGGTCTGACGTGTCCTGGTCGCTGAAGATGCCCTTGGACGCACACGCCCGCCCGGAGATCCGATGCTCCGCCGGCAGGCCCATCAGCGCCTCCATGCTCTCGAGCTGATGGTCGATGATTTCAATCACAAGCTTGGCGTACAGCGGCCCCGCCATGGCCGGCAGCCCCGCAAAGGTCGCGTCGACGGGTGTAAAGTCCTCCATTACTTCCCTCGGAACCGAAGCAAGGACCCGGCACACGTGGACGAACATGATGTCGAAGAGGTGCATGATCTGGATGTAGCTCGACAGAAGGAGGAGGTACGTCGAGGTGCTTAGCGGCGCGGGGGGAGCTTCGGCCTGGTGGTTCACCGAAAATGAGGAGGAGGAAGAGGGAGGAAACAAGCTGCGGAGGATGGAAACAAATCGCGCGGTGCTCTGCTGGGCCTGCGCCAGCGGGTTCCCGTGCACTGATGATTCAAGGACCTTGGTGCATTCGAGCTCGACCGCGGGCGTGTACCATGGGAAGCTGTCGATCCGGGAGAGTTGCGCAGCGATGTCCCCGTTTAGATGGGATAAACTGATCAGGGTTTCCGCGAGAAAAGAGGAGGGAGTGTTGTTGGTTATTATACTTGGCATTAGATAGGGGGTGTGGATGGCGGTCAAGGAGGTGTTGTTGTTGTTGGGAATTGCAGTTAGGGGCTGTTGTTGTTGCTGTTGTTGTTGCTGGTGCCGGTCGAGGTTATTGACGACGAGGTCTGCCGGCGCAGCTTCCAGCATACCCATCGTGTCACCACCCTCATCGTCTGGAATCTGAAGACCAAACAAGCTGTCAATGCCAGCGTCCCAGGACTCGGTGGGGTTTGCGAAAGAGTCCACTGCAAACACGGAGTTGGGATTGTCGTCGTCAAATAGATTAAGGTAGTCCCCTCGACTCGACGCGGCCCACAAAGAAGGAGGCGCGGCAATCGACGACAACGATGGGGAGGCGGCCACCACCACAGCGGTGCCCCGAGAAACTGCCGTGGTATCTCTGGCCCTTTGTACACGCACCGCGGCTACATCTAGGGTATTCGCGGCAGGAGGTGGTCGACGGCGTACTATATGGGAGTCGTCAACCGCGGGGTTCGTCGAAGCATTGCGGGGTCTTCCCAGCGGTCGCGTGCTGCCGGTGACACATGTTGCGCCGGCGCGGTGGCATCTTGCGCAGGGCTGAGTACTGGCCTGGTCTGTTCGGGGGCAGCGGAGCTTTTGGTCTCGACATCGATCGCAGGCGTAGCGCCTGTTGGCCGCGTGGTTGTTCATTGTGACTTTTGGGGGTAAGCATGTTCAAAAGAGTTGGAAATTGCCAAGAGGGTGCCTGCCATCCCCCGTGTCATCAGGTGTGCTGTGTTGGCGCGTGTGTTCGGGGTTAGGGTTATTTAAGCGATGTTTTACTTTCTGGGTGTGCGGTTGAATTCAAATCTCAAGTTCTTGCCCCACCCACCGCCTTTTATTATATGATCAGATCCTTTTGTTCTGAGCACAATTTCAAAAACATCATCAAATGTTCTCAGCTCTATTCTTCATATATTCATTCATTCCATTTGACAGCCGCCCAACTGTCCATATCACCTCTGCCTCTTACCACTAGAATATTAGGCTTATTAGGGACATTTGTCCCGTTGTCTTGCGTGCTGTAATTAAGGCTTGGCTCGGCCAACGGACTCTTGAGCCCAGGCCAAACTGTAACTGGCTTTGCCATGAACTCGGCGGTTCAGAGACTGTCGGTCCTGAAACGACCCAGCTGGCTTTGGGCGCCAACAAATTACAGGAAATCGTATTTGGTCTCTGGTGTGTCGGTTATTAGACGAGCATGATTGGCCAGTTTGGAAAGAGGCAGACTGCGGATTACGAATACTGCAAGGCAGACAGTGCACCGTAGCCAGGCGCCAGGCCAGGGCGCTCTGCATTTTGTAGAAAACACCGAACTTATGCTCCTTTGCTGGGCGCAACGCAAATACGAGCGATTGAATCTGGGTAGAAACTTGAAATCCGACCAAGCCATGGACCATGTTTTCGGCGCCCGCTATTCCAACGAGACTATTGTCTGGCAATCCGAGCCAACAACTCGGGGCTCATTCACTCTCTTGTCGACAAGTCTCGTTACCCTGTTCCTTTGTGCCTGGAGTTCAGTTCACCTTAATCTCCCGGGAGAAAGTACCGGCCGCTGGCCCATGTTTACTCGCCGACTGTTCTGGATCTCGATGACCATACTTGCTCCTGAGGTCATCGTCCTGACAGCAATCACTCAGCTGGTGCAAGCGAAGAGAATAATGACGAAGGCTAAAGAGACCTTCAAGGGAATGAATGGTGAGGTAAGAGTTTGGAAGCCCCCTTGTGCGCAATGAGAGGATTAATTACTAAATTTGCACCGAAGCCGGACGATGAGCAGCAAGTTCCACGTCGGCGACACCCTTGGACGATGACGCACGGTTACTGGGCCATAATGGGGGGCATCGCCGTCGATGCCCCCTATCCCAGGAGCTTTCTCCCCCAAGACCATCGACCACTCTTCACCTCGAATGGGGTTCAATGCTTCTGCGTCACGAGCCAGACCTACTGCCGGATATCTCAGAGGACGAGATCAAGGATAAAAGCAAAGGAGGCTCGGTGACCAAGTTTCTCGCCATGGGCCAAGCTACCTGGTTCATCGTTGCTTCCATTGCTCGCATTGTCGAGAGACTGCCACTCAGTCAGCTCGAACTCGCCACCGTCGCCCACGCCTTGTGCACCGTCATCGTTTACGGACTGTGGTGGAAAAAGCCGCTGGATATCAAGACCCCCCACGTCATCACAGACGAGCGTATCCGCCGTCTGGCAGCCTACTGTTGGATGGCCAGCAATTCCAGCGCTATACCCAAGCCAAAAGACAGTTATCACAAAGTTGGCGGAGATCCCGAGTTTGAAGCCATCAACTTGCGCCCCAACCCCGAAGTACAATCACGCTTGTCTCCGCGTGTTCAAGATCAGAATTACACTCGGAATCCGGACACGACAGAACCGAAGATTGCTGTCACGACCGAAACAAGTCTTCCGGGAACAGGATTCTATGTCAACAACAACAGCACGCGCTGGGTCATCAGATTGTTTCAATCTAACCCGAGCACTCCCTACAACATGATACAGTCAGGCAGGTACCGCGAGCCCGCAGTTTTCAACCTTGCGCCTGCCGATGTCGAGCGTTGGAAGCTTGCGCAAGAGGCTATGACGACGTACAAGCTGGAAAAGCCCGACGTCAACCTCGACCTCGTCACCATCAGGCCGATCCCCGAGAGCCTGGGATCAGATAACAGCTTTGTCCGCAGCTTTTTGGATTGTCTCGCCTTCTCCTTCCTTTCGGCAATATACGCACTCGTCCACGCTGTGGCTTGGAACGCAACATTCCCCAATGAACTCGAGGCAAATCTATGGAGATACTCAACACTCACCATTGCTGCACCGGCAGCTCTCACACTTGTCAGCTTGCCAATCATTGGCGTTGCCGCCGGGTTCAACAAAATGGCGTCTCGGAACAAGAAGCCCTCTTCCCCGCAGTCATTCGAGCTCGATACACGAAATGGAGAAGCAACAACATCATCTGATCCGCCGGCAAGTCGGCCTTCCTTGCCAGAAATGGAGCGACGTGGCTGCGATACTTGCAATGCTGTATTTTGGACATTCGTCGTCATTTTAGGTGGTTGCTTGCTTTTTTTATACATCGGCGCACGCGTATATGTCGTGTGGGAGAGCTTCCGGACCTTGTTTTGCCTACCCCCTGAGGCATACAATGTGTCTCAGTGGACACAATATTTGTTACACATTATATAAGGTAATTGAGGTTTTGGATTTATCAAGAATATCGGGTCGTTTGAGCTGCTTCGAGCTGTGGAAATCACCGCGAGACGGGAATTTATATTAGCCTGATCATGGTGAAATTGTCTAGGTATGTGTGGAAACAACCCGTGAGTGATTCAGAATTTAGATAATTAGCTAACCTTGACGTTTTGATTCCCCCGCCTGCGGCCTGTCGGTCTTATTAATACCAACCATTAGACTTCTAGAATACAATTACATATTACGTACTGAGTTTTTCACTGAAAATAGAGAACTCGTCTAATCAGGGCCAGAGGATGTTAGTTGTCATTAAACCCTTACATACTATATATCTCTAAGGTTCAAATTCTATCCACCATTTATTATGTAAATACCCAATCAATCAATATGATAAGTAACAGTTTGCTATTTAGAGAAAAGGGGGGGGGGGGGGGGGGGGGGTCTAAAAAAAAAAAAAAAAAAAAATTTACGGTGCCAAGACGCGTTGAGTTAATTTTATTTAATATTATTATTTGGCGGCCCGAAAATATAAATTAATTATGTTTGTGTGTGTGGGGAACTATAAAAAACAAAAAATGTAGATGGATGTAGTTTAGGTTGTTTTTTTATGGGAGT
>JAPDFK010000396.1:0-38796 GCA_027569635.1 Lasiosphaeriaceae sp. G1095 | reverse complement strand
CCCCCCCCCCCCCCCCCCCCCCCCCCCCCCCCCCCCCCCCCCCCCCCCCCCCCCCCCCCCCCCCCCCCCCCCCCCCCCCCCCCCCCCCCCCCCCCCCCCCCCCCCCCCCCCCCCCCCCCCCCAACTGCAGGCTTGCCCGGCTCAGGGGAAGCAGCCATCTCTCCCCATCCGTCTGCTTTCCATTAGCGACGTGCTGAGCTGGCACCTGGACGAGATAACGCACCTAATTCAAGATGCTGATGCGCTGCGCAACCGGTACGGCCTTGTGGAGACAGAAGCTAAACCGACCACTTCTGCTAGGGTGAGGACCCTGGTGGAAAAAATGCAAAGGTCCATTCGATCAGCCAGCATCAAAACCACCACGGCCTCGAAACATGACGAAGAAAATGACGAGCCCATCCATGTTGCCGAAGACGGCATCAGTCAGCTGGATCTGGCAAAGAGACCCCCCCATCCATATCGAAGCGGATTCGCTGGGCGGTCCGCGACATGAAGAGGTTTGGGGTCCTTGTCGTTGACTCGGGCAGCCGCATTACGAAGCTAGACCAGCTGCTCACAGAATCGCAACAGCTCAAGGTCATGGAAAACAACGAAAGAGTCAACACAGTCCTTGTTGACAGCGTCAATGATCCGTCTTTACTAGATTTGCTGCTTTCTGCCGTCGAGACACGCCCAGCAACCTCGCGGGCGCGCTTCAAAGCCGAAAGCAAGGCCATATCAGCCGATGTAGCATGGCTGCCTCCGTCCCAACACTAATTACGCGCCAGTCTCACATCTCACCCTGTCTGACTTTAGCTTGCCGGACGGCTACCCTGTCTTTAGCTTGCCGGACGGCTACCCTGTCATGAAACGATTCGTGACGTGGAAGAGGTCGAATTCGGAAACAGTGTACTTGCTCGAGCGCAAGAGTTTTGACCCAAACATCCCACCCCGACGAGAAGAAGAAGCTCACAGAAAGAACACAGCGACTTGTAGTTCTGCTCTCCAAGCCAAAACCTTTGGCGCTCAAGACGCCAGCAGCCGAAGGCTGCATTCACGACCCCTCACGCTTTTGCTGGTGGATGGTGTTTCGTCTACTCGCTGGGGCTTGTCCTGGTCGAGATTGCCCTGTGGATGCCACTGAGCAGCTTTCTCGACGGGAAGCCTGCACCAAGTGACAGTACGCGGTCTGGCGGCACTGGTGATTCCGCCATCCAACTCACTCCCGACATGACTGTCTTTTATCAGGCGCACGCAGCCAAGTTGAAGAAGCGCGTCGTGCAGAGAGTTGACGATGAATTTGCTTTCCTTGTGGGATCGCCTTGCTACCGCGCGGTCAAGTTCTGCCTGGAGCTTGCTGATCGGCATGCTGATGAGGATGAGGCCGGCTTTCCGGCACACCCAGCACTCGAATTCTATAACCACGTAGTTGCGCCGCTGTCGAGATTGGTTAAAAGTTGGCACCATTCAACCTGATGATGCGGTGAACTGCAGGCTAGGACTTCGGCATGATGGACCAATGTATTTTTTTTTAGCAAGGCTACAGTTCAAAACGACGGTTTCTACCAACCCCAGCTGGAATTATCGCAAGTGGCTTCGGCGAGGTACGTGTATCCTGGTGGTGGTACTTTGGTACTTTCAGCATCTTTGGCTAAAACCTCACAGAGCCAGCCCTGTCCCGATATCCCAAGTGCACCTCAACTGAGCTACCTCGGGCTTCTTCTCTTGGCGTTCGTGATTAACTCGTCCATGACGAAAACCGTTCTTGTCGTATTCCGCCAATGATTAGCGAGTCCAACTATTTCATATTCTTTCCGAGGGGGGATTCGGGCTGTGTGGGAATCTGAATACGCTTTTCGTGGTTCTTGGCAAGTCGGTATATTGGGTGTGGCTAGCGGCCTGCCAGGAACCACTTCCCTTTGTGCGTCCACACACACCAGCCCCCGTACAATCACAACTCAGGGATCAGGAGAGTATATACGGTATAATCCCGTATATAGAACCCGCACAGAAATGGTTGGTTATAAAGGGCACTTGGGGGGCTGATCGGGGTCACCAGAACACTCTCATCTCCCATGACCAAAGTCTTTTCACAAAGGGTTTTTCCTCGCCGCGCGCCATGTTGACAGCTCTGAAAACAGGCCTGCAGCGAGCCTTTTTCGCTTTTGAGCCGAGCGCAGTGGTTTGCGCTGCAGATAAGTGAGACTTTCTCGTCACCTCGTGGCCAACAACAAGCGCAGGCCACAATAGGGGGGCCCCTACGCCGAGGAGAGCTTAATAGTGCACTGGGGAAAACAACTACACCCAAGTTGGCCTAGTATTTTCAGGGGTTCTGTCCAGGCCGCCCTGCGGCCTGTGCCACAACACCACAAAATCTTGCTCGTCAGGCCATCTCCTCTTAGGAAAACCATCGATCTTTTGCTCCTTTTTCCGAGCCTACGGCTCACCATGTCTTGTGCTTTGTTGGGCCTGTGGTGTGTTGTGGAAGACGGAGCTTCCACCTGTGCAATAGCTAGCTCCCTAATGGTCAATGCTCGGCCGCCCTGGCCTTCGTTGCCTTTGCTCGGGAACACACACACACACACACACACAATGCAGCACTTTGCCCCGATCGCTCGTATACCGTAACTTCTAACAGTACGCGTTGCTGATCGCGATAATAATAATCTGCGAATCTTATCAAAATCCGCTTACTTATCCGCCCCGTCCACAGCGATTTCACGGCGTGATTAATGCAGGCGGTGGTAAGTAAGTGGCCGGAAGGGGGCTAGCGTTTCCGGCGTCATGTCGCAGACATTCGATACGACTGATTATGCATATCTATTAGGGGAGTCCCGACATCCGAGGAAATGGGTTGATACGCACTGCTTACGGGCGCCCGTGTGGTGCCATTTATCACACGGAACGGGACTAGCGAGCGAAATGGAAATGCGGCGAATGGAAAGGGAAATGCGGCGAATGAAAAGGGAATTTCAGCAGCAATGGGAGGCTTTCGCGGTGGCGTCACATGGACGCTTTAGTCATCGCCTGACAAGCGCCGCTAGAGGATGTTGTTTCTTTGGGAAGATAGATGATCTGCGATGTGGGGTGTTTTGGATCAAGTCGGTTACTGCAGCTCATAACGGGACACAAATTAATTAGCTTCACCAGTGGTGAAAAAGAGACCAAAGAATAACGAGGAGATCTGAGTTTTGCCCCTAATTAATTATTTCTTTGTTTTCTTGGGCAAGGTTTCTCACGTTGATGTTTATCTCGCCACCGTTTGGTTTTTTTCCTAACCCTCGTTCCCGTCTGTGATTTGGAAAAGTTGATGTTGGATTCAGTCAGCCTGGTCTCTGAATTTAATCAACTGTATTAGCCCTGAGCGTTTGATTGTTGAGTTTGTTTCGACGTCACGTGCTCTGGATCTTGTGGCTTGATTTAAATTCCCAATGAGAATAACAAAGGTTTGGGGCAGCGCAGATTGTTCACCATCACTGATTTGGTGCAGGAGGAAGAAACCATAGGGTCATTAAGAAGGCGTTGACTATATGTCGAAGGAAATGAAATCACGATAACATAACAATCTGGGACCTATCTCTTAAGCCTTCAACTCCAAAGATGAGAGAGGTAAATGCAAACTTGTTTTATCTAGAAAATGTAGAGCGCCTCAAGTGCCATAAACCTCCTATCCTGCGTGTGCTGGCTGTGTTGGCTCTGCTGGCTGCGGTATTGTCCGTTGCCTATGGCTGGGCGCAATTATCATAACATTGAGACGGCTTGAACCAACAGCTGTAGTAGGCTCATTGTTGACTGTCGACTCGGGCCCATCTGTGCTTGTTCCTGCCCCCTGCGCTTGGTCCTCGGCCCCTGTGCCCTGGGACTTATATTCTAGCCAGGATACCCGGCCTGGCGACATGTATTCGCTGAGGCTCAGCTCGTATGTGGTGTTGGTCCCTTTGTTGTACAGCTCCTTCGTCACAGGGCGAGTCTTGGGCTTGCGTGGAATCATCTTCAACAAGCACTTTATGAGGCCTGGCTTCTGTTTCTCTATCTTGTCGGACCGCTCCGTGACAGTGACAGTGTAATAGCCAATACTCATGATCTGCGGGTTTTCAAACTTGGCCAAAACGTCTCGCACAGTCTCCCCTCCGGTCTCTGCGTCAATCTTTATAATTTTGCCCCCGTTATTGGGGTTCGGCACATCAAGCCCACCGCCCGTTTTGAAGTTCGTGGCGTTGCCCTTGCCCACAGACAGCTTGGACACGACAAAGATGTCGGTCACAAAGAAGAGCTCCTTGCCTTGATGTCCATCCTTCTTGATGAAATCCAAGGCGTCTCTCTTCCAATCATCGTTCTTCAGCAATGCGTTGAACCGATCGTGCGGTGAGGTCATGTGAAACAGCTGTCCTCCGGTGGCGCGTCTGAATTCGTCTATGGTTGTGCCATGTGTGAAGAAGGCTCGGAGAACGCTGCTGACAGTGGCTTCGGCACCGCGCTGGCGGCTCCAATGAAGGATCTCGTCGTAGTCAGCGAGCTCGATTTTGCCCTTGGCTTCGATGCTTGGAAGGATTTCCAATGGCGATTTTCGCTCAAAGGATGAGAAGGAGAAGTCGGGTTGCTCCGGCCGGAGAACTAGACTACCCCAGAGCTGCTTGCGGAACTCTTCGGCATCCAGTGTGGGCTGGATAAGATAGAGACGAATCTGGGGAGTCGACATGATGGTCAGATATCGTAAGTTGAGGAAAAGGGGGGAGGGGAGTGAGGGTCAAAAAGAACGATGAGAGAATAAAAGTACATTAGGTATCTGATGTGACTTGGATTCGGATGAGAAGGGCGGTGCACTGGCAGAGGCGGGTGTGCGCAGAAGAAGGCTCTTGAGTTCCGAGCATTGTCATGAAGGAACCCCCCTGCAGGGTTCCCAGCGCCCTCGTCTTAGCTCTCATGCAGGCTTCGCCAATAGTGATCAAGATTTGCATCTGCGCGCTGCAAATATTGGCGCCACACCTAGTTCATTGGCCCCTAAACAGGGGAGAACTGCGCCCCATCGAGCTTCATTGGTGGCCTCTGAAGGACCATTGAAGGTCCAGATTTCCAATTTGGATGTGGTCGAACTCCCGAAACAAGCCAAGCGCGGGATGCCCGACCCCTTGTTCAAAGTCTTTCCCCCACAGCCTCGATTCCTGGCTCTGACATTGCTATTTTCATTGCAGGTGTCAAATATCGATGGATACTGTGGATGAAATTGTCGTCCATTACGACGCCGGTGTGCCTCTCGAGGAAGCAGAGCTACCCAGACGTGTTTGGCCCTTGAGTGTGCAGATCAATGATTGGCACGCTGCAGCCAGCAATGATGATGTGCATCTCATCGACCCGCTCCTCAATGATGAGGAGTATGACCGACTGCCGGTCGACTACATTCACAAGAGCTCACCTTTACTCAATCGTCTAGCAGTCAACAAGATTTCTCTGGATCAGCTGCAAACCGAGCTCGACGACTACCGGACGAAGCTTGTTCAAGCTATCAGGCTCAACCAACTTATCCATCACCGCCGGCCCAATTCTGCAAGGTGCCGAATCATCATTCATGAGGAGGAACCAATACCTGGCAGAGACGGCCCTGTCCATAAGCACCCAAGCATCCATCGCATTCACTGGGAGCTACTGGAGCATGTTACATTGCCTCCTCCCTTTGACATTGAATACCGAGTTGAAGTCCATCGTGTCCTCAACTTTAAGCCGCCTCGATCCAAGTTCCAGTTCCGCGCCCTGACTGATTCATCCAGAGAACGGCTTGTTTCAGTCGCCAATGACCCCAGCAAAACATACAAGGTCCTCCTAGTGATCGCTCGCCAACACAAGACCACCATGCAACGCCCAGGTGCCCCAAAAGCGCTGGCTGGAGAGGAGGGGGAAGCTGAGCCTAACCTTGGTCAGTACGCCCTAATGAGAATACAGAGAGATCTAGAAGAGGGACGAAAGCTGCATCGACTCATGGTAGATGTGGTCCGGCCTGGTAGCTTGTTGAGACTGAGACAACACCTGGATATGAGGGCCAAACAAAATCCCCCCATCTACTTCAACGTTGTTCATTTTGATGTCCATGGAGAGATTTCACGGTATGCCAATTCCCCCCCCCCCCCTTCTATTATCTATGCTCCCTATCTTAACTTCACACCCGCCAGCTTGAGACTTACTGACATATCTAAGGGATAACGTACCTGGTCTTCGTTTCGCATCGGGGGGGTTTGACGAGGATGACACTCCGCTCCATGCCACCACAGACGCAGAGCTTGCCGGGAACCTCCGCTTTGAGAGAGGCAGTGATGTTGCCAAGCTAATGATGGACTTTGAGATTGAGAACGTCGTCCTCAATGCATGTTGGTCCGCATGCTCAAGGTATGGGCGAGATGCCAATCTTAGCCGAGAACTCTTGCACGGGGGGGTACATGCGGCGAGCAAAGGGGTGCAGTCGGTGGTGGGAATGTGGGGGCCGGCCAACTCGACTACCATCAGACGATTCCTGAAGGGGTTTTATGAGGAACTCTTCATTCACGAGCATGAATTTGCCAGCGCCGTTTCGAAGGCCCGGCACACGGTACGCTCAGACCCCAATCGTACACCAGACGCCCGCAGACTTTATGACGACTTTGTTATCGTCCAGTATCAGCGTGGGCCACCTTTGCCGCTTCGGCGAACGTTGCGGCCGCCGGGTATCCTAGGAAGACTACAGGTCAAATGGCCGGAAAGACGTCGCCGAAGCCCCAGTCCTTGGCAGGAGTACCGCCGCCATGATAGGGTCAAGATTGAACTGATCAACCTCACGATGGATTGCCTCAGACTGGAACTTTTCCTGTTGACCAAAAAGTTTGTTATCGCTCAGGACACCCTGCGGGAGCGCGCCACTTCGAGGGAGCGAATGCGCAACCTTGCCGACATCTGGCTGCGGACCAGCTTCGTGGACCAGGTCTGTGCATACGACGTAAGAGAGTTTCGAAAAAAAGTCCCGGGGCCGATCTGGGACTCTCGAAGCAAGATACCTCCGCTGCAGAAGATGAAGATACTGTATATCTTCGAAGATATTGACGGGATCTTGAGCAGCGACGATCCACATAATTCCTCTGATAGTGACGCGAGCAACAGGGACCTCAAGGGTCAACTTGTTCCCCAAAAGGTGATAGCATCCAAAGTCAAGAATTTTCTCCAAGATTCAGTCGCCACTTATGTGATCATCAACACAAGGAAGGGACAAAGGTTCTGGGACGCACAACGTAACTGGATGGGGGAGAAATACCACTGGTGGACGTTTAGGTACATTTCGGAGGCGGAGGAAATCCGTCAGGAGGTTATCGAATATGACTGATGGCTGGAATATTTTGAGGTTTGTAATTCAACCACTAATTAATCGCAAATCCCTAGCAAGTGCTCGCGATTAGTCTCTGGAACACAGACTAAACTCTAGGCGCCGGCTTCGCTGGGTGTAAATAGCCCTGTAATAACACTTTGTATTATTATATTTATTTGGCTATTAGGAATAACTAATTATAATAATTTATATAACCAGTTTACATTATAAAAACTTCGTTTTTTACCAGGTTTCGTACGACTTGCGTCGTAAGTAGATTATTCAGTGCGTAGTATCGCCTTTTCTGAACGGTAGGGCCGTGCTTGTGACGGGCGGTCGGCGATTCGATACTGAAGAGGGCATCGAAAAGACATTACCGTTGTGGATGGGTAAGAAGAATGCACAGGAGTTTAAAAAGGGGCAGAGAATTTTGGGTCTGGTGAGTTTCTTTCGTTCTTTTCTTTGGTGAATTTATGTGTGTGAGACATGGTGACTGCAAGGCAGGATGCTGATAATAAAATAAGGGGGTAACTGGACAAGTGAAAAGAAGGAACGAAATCAAGTGGCTGTTTATCAAATTGCTGCTCTTGTTTATCCGACCTTCTTCGCTGAGACTCGTCCGTCTCTGAGTTCTCGGCGTCAAATGGCATATCCGTCACCCTTTTCCTATGTACTGTTCAAACAAGAAGGCAGTTGCGTCTTCGCCCCTTACTGGATGGTGATTTGAAGGTGTGAAAAAAGGCCCCAAGACTTCAGCACCCGAAAAACAAAGAAGGAAAATATAGAGTATTCGGATAGCCTCATAGTCACCACCCTACACCGTATTACTCCGAAATTTCCTCGGAGTGCCTCCTCGGAGCCTCAACTCTCCCTCTCGAGGGTTCTTTCCTCACATCCGTATCCCTACTACTACTCCGTGACCCAGCGTCCTCATCCTCGACGTTCTTGTCATCACCTTTCATTTCACTGACCAGAGCACCCAGCCATCTCTCCGACTTTTTCACCTGCTCATCCGTATAAAGTTTAAGCGGTAACCCCTCCTTCTTCGCCTTGACAACAGCAACCAAGAGCGATTCAGCCTCCTTTAGCGCAGAACCGCGCGTCTCTTTTGTCTCCGCAATGCCCGCGCGCGACCAGAAGCTCGCGGCGTGGCTCTCCAGTGTGCGCACGTAGCTGGGATGCATCACGCCGAGCTTGTCGCGCAACGTCTTCTCAGACTGGCGGTAAAGCGCCTCGGCCGCGTCAAAGTAATACTTCCTGTCGAGCAGCGTGGCCAAGCGGGCGCGAGTGACGGCTGTGTTGGGATGGTCAGGCCCCAGCGTCGTGTTCCTGATGTCGATGGAGTTGCGGTACAGCTGCTCGGCCTCGTCGAGGGCGCCGCGCAGCTCCAGCACTTGGGCTAGATTCTCGGCCACCTCGAGTGTCGTCGGGTCGTTGGCGCCATACTCGATCTGACTCGTCGCGAGCGCGCGCCGGTACAAAGCTTGGGCCCGTTCTAGGTCGCCGAGGACTTTCAAGGTGGACGCGAGCCTGAGGACCGTTCGTAGTGTTCTGGAGGTTGTCGGCCCCTCAGACTTGCACTGCGCCTCTTCAAGTGCATCGAACTGCTTGGCTGCATCTTCAATATGAGCTTCGTCTTGGGACGCTACTTCGGCTTTAGCGAAGCAGATGCGGAAATCCAGCTGTGTGGTGGGTATGTGTGAGTCTTCCACTTTGATCATGGCGAGGACTTCGCGGCTTTTTGGGAAATTTCTTTGGTCATAGTAGATAGTGGCGAGCGCGAGCCGGATTTCGATCTCATCCTTGGACCTAAGGAGGGACCTAGGAGAGGACGACGAAGAGCGGAAATACGTAGAAGAGGAAAACATTGGCGTGATGGCTGCTAGCCTGAGATTGAAACAATTAATGGCCGTGTCGACGGCACCTTGTGTCATGCAGAGGTTGCCGAGAACTTCCCACTCCATCTGCGATCGCGAATCCGGGTCCAATTCATCGCGGAGGGCGTAGCATCTCTCGGCATGTGGCAACATCAAACGGCCAAAGGCTTGAATCTCCAGAAGATAGTTCTCCTCCCCCTGGAATTGGCGCTTGATGACTTCGATGCAGGACCTGCAGGCCATAGCTGCTGATTCTGCCATCTCACCTGCATCTTTGAGGAGAATATTCTGCACAATCCATTCTCGAGCCGGTTTCGGAAGAGAGACATTTGCCTGTGGGGAAATTCCTGCTGTCAAGGAAGAGGTCTTCGTAGCAGGATCTAGGGGAAACCGCTGAAGTATGCTCTGAGCCGTAAGGTCGACGAGAACACGTAAAACTATTGGAGCTCTTGATTAGAATAGAAAATACTGAACTAGGAGCCGGTGGTACCTATCACTTACCATGTTCAGCGTCGCTGTATCTCCTGTTGTCCCGACTCAACAAACTAGGGGCGAACAGCTTTACCGGCATGGGGTCACCGGCAAGAACAGCGCTCATAGTGAGGATACCCCTTGCCACAGATGAAAGACCTGTCCAGACGCCAAGGGAAGACACTGGATTTTTGAGACGAACCAAGTAGGTCTGTAATGACATTGCTCCTTGCCAATTGCTTTGCTCGGTAAAATGGGTTACAGCCGCGGAAATGGCAAGAGGCTTGCAACCCAAAGCCTGGGCGAGGGCTTTAGCCGACGATCCTAAATCCCGTTGTCAACCACGTGTTGTTTAGTTGCGCTGGGTCTCGTTATGAGAAACTTACTATCCAAGCCTAACGAGATACTAGTTTCCAGACGTATCAAGTTGAGAAGCAGATCCACAGCTTCATCTTCCGTCCACTCCGGCACAGGAAACTCCGATGTTGACCACGGGCAATGGCTTTGCTCCTGTGTGATCAATAGTATGTTCCCCCGAAGCGACTTGGGTAAGAACTGCAGGAGATCAAACGATGTTTTGCCCTTCGCATCCCAGTTGTCGATATTCTCAAAAACCAAGAGCCAGTGATTGTCATCTCGAAGTAGCCAATCCTTAACAGCCCGAATTGCAGCCTTTTCTTTAATGGGCTCGATCGAGTTGAAGTCCTTGGTCCGAAGAAGCACATCCACGTCGGGAAAACCAAGCTCTGCTCGTAGTAGTGCCATTCCGTTCTTGGGATGAATTCCTGGGCCCTTGGCGCGCTTATAATGCTCCCAGTGATGCGAGAGGACGTGCCTGGCCAGTTCCAGATACCCAGTTATAGTCGTCTCGCGACTCATGGCGTTGAACCAGAACACGAACCTTCCAGATTGCTTGGCGCGGTTGGATATATATCGCGCAAGGGTAGTCTTGCCAACCCCGCGGGGCCCAGAGACTGCGACAATGGGTATTCTGCCACTCACGGTATCCGCCAATAGTCTATTTTCAAGTTGCTGTGCGAGGTCGACTCGACTCAAGAACTGGGGCCCTTCTGGAATTACCGCAGGAACATCAACTTTGATGTTCTGAAACACGCTATCTGGTATACCTAAGCAAGAAACCTAGCGATTAGTAAAACCCATGGGCAACCGCGGGTATTGGATTGACGTACCTTGTCGAACGCTCACGGCAGTCAGATGCTGGTCCCACTTGTCTTGTGTTTTGACAACTAAATCTGCAAGAACCTGTTTTGTAAATCTACCAATGAAGAGGCTGTACTCCTCGTCGTTATGGCCATTGAATTTGACAAGACCGGTGTGTCTTTTCTTGAGACCATATTTCCCGGGATCAGGTGCGGGGCAGGAGACAGGTGATGGGCGTTGCGCATCGGCTTTTGAGACGATCTAACATCATGTTAGGCATGTGCGATAAAGTATGGTGTAAGAAACCTACGAGACTGTGGTGGAAGCTTCCCTTCGGAAATAGGGTCTCGCGCTCCTCAAAGAAGGACAGAATATGTAACCTAGACGAGATGGGTTTGAATTCTTCCATCTCTGTCTTTAGCCACTGGCTGTCGTTCCTGACCACCTTGCGATCCTGCTTTCGAAGCCCCTTGTGTGACGGGGACAATTTGGCCACTTTTCGGATGATTTTCTCCAACGACTCGGCGGGGATGCTTGTATCAGGTGTACCGAAAAACACGATGCCATGAGTTGAGACTTCGATGTCCCGATACTGTGCATTTCCACAAGAAATTATCAGCGCCCGTTTGGCAATCAAGCCGCCCAAGCTGTGAGCGATGAATACGAGTGGTCGTTTCGTAGTTTCGGTTGAGGCTCGATGATCATGGAGCTTTTGCACGAGGTCGAGAGCTTGGCCGTTAAGGACTTTACGCACTAGGAACTTGAGGTCCAGAGCTTCGGGGTCGTATGAATATGTCATAACGCGTGCGCAATAACCGTTGCGCTCGAGGTCGACAGGGAACGGGTGGGAGAGCCATGATTGCCCGTCCTTGTTAGGCCAGGTCCATGCCTGGAAGCCTCGAGCGAGGCCGTGAACGGCAATGATGCTAGAGAGAAATTAGATTACATCTTCTCTTCGATTAATGAAGAGGGGAGCCTACTCGACGATGATATTACTCTGATTTTGTGGTTCATATATTGTTTTCAGCCCTGGAGCATGGTGCTTTGTGTCGGAGCGCCACGACGCACTTGCGCGACGGAGAGTACCCGGAACATCAAACCCCATTGAAGCGCGCGATAGAATTGATGGTTACTGTAGACACAGCATGGTATAGTGCTTGAACCACGGTGCGCGACGACGGAATGATGAGCGGGGCTGGTGAGTCTGATGAGATGGTCGCGAAAAGCGCGATTAAGGTGGTGAAGATGGTAGATCCCGCTGGAACTTGGAATCTGACACGGGCCCAGGAATATGCTGAAATGGAGGGAGCCTTGGTCATTCTTGCCTTTGATTCGCTAGTTCAATTGCCCCTCAAGGCGTTTTTGAGCGTTCTCGCCCCATGCACAGCCACCACCATCACTTCCATTTTCGATCATGTGCAAACTCCCCTCCCCTCTCTGGAGCACAGACTAATAAGGGCGTGATCTTCTGCTCGGGTCGAGCGACTCGGATCCAACCCGAGGGTTGTTGACCCGAAGGTCGATCTTTTACGCTGTAACCAAATTCCCTTCGGGTTTCGCCTCCGGTCAGGTCCTGATTGAAAACTGGGTCGATCTCTGAACCAACGAATTAACGCCTTCTGATTGTTCGGGCGGTTCATGAAAAAGTCATGAATCCAGAATCTCATGATTTGGCTCGGGTGGCCTGTTGCACGTGATAAAGCGGGGCATTCCTGCATTTCGTCAGCCATACTGCCAATTTTTTGCCCTGACCTAGGGCCTGATCGACAACCCACCGCTGGCGGTGGCCAAACGCGCCAAATGGTACATTCAGTGAATTACACTATGTGGGCCTGCCAAGATGTATTGCATTAGCTGCCCTATAATCGTTGAACCAGAGCTAACCGGTAGACTTACCCGATTAGGCTCACCGCCTTTGGCACCGCCCTAGACCCGCCTTGGGCACTGCACTTCTGTTGAACTATGTGCACTTTGTATATAGTTTCAACTACAAAATGTTTTGCTCCCTATGCTGGAAACACTGCCAAATTATGAACCTATATCAAGCTAAAGTGCTAAGTCATTTATTAAAATAGCTATAGATGTGTTAAGCATTAACTAAGAGCCAGGAACCTATAGTGATTAGCTAATTAACCCAAACCTAATCGACAATGTTAATGACAAGCCACCTTTACTACTACTACCTTTCCTAATTGTCAAACAGGCCTTTGCTTAAAGCTACTACTTAAATGGATCCTGAACTGACCCGCCTACTATATCCCGACTTTAGTATAATTTGCCCTAAAAATGAATAAATTATATTAAGTTGAAGTTAGTAGCATAAAATAGTAGTGTGGGCTGCCAAGCGTTCAAGAAGTGGGGGTATTTAGGAAGTGGGTCGCGACGTCTACTGGACCATCTACACTCAACCATTGCCTCTTCTGTAGCTACTGGTATAGGGTATGCCATAAGTGCAGGGTGTACTAGGGTGTAGGGTACACCACAAGTGCAGAGCAAACTAGGTATAGGATATGCTAGGAGAAACAACCCCCTACTACACTAGCTGCTTATAGGGTACTAATAGCTATAAGTTAATAATAATTTACTTATATAATAGTTCTTTATTAAAATAACTTATTATAATAATAACTCCCTAAGATTGAATAACGTTTATATTCTTTAATATTTACTATTAATACCTTTTAAGCATACTACTATCACGACCTAGTCCTAACATAACCCCAAATGCGGCCTAAAGCTCGGAATAGCCTCAACTACTCATTAGGCCTAGGATGCAAAGACCTACAAAGCCCCGACGTAACTAATTAGATAAGATTCAGGGCCACAAGTATTTAGGTCCCTGGGGCACGATGCCAAGACCCGGCATCCTGGGGGGACGGGTCTATGAGATACAGCTTCTACAGCATAGATAGTTTCCTATATGTAAGGGAATTTAGAGCATTCCCCGCTGAGAGGTTTATTCCCTCACGCAAGCAATTAAGTTCATTATCTACAATCGACTTGCACTAGCAGCTCTTTGTTAGAACAACCCGTTGTGACAATGACAACGTCCCTGTCTGAGACTACATACCACAGCCTCTGATCTACACTATCAATACCCCAGGCGTACTGCCTTGCAGCCTGTTATCCCACTCGGGTGCGGTTGTAACGGGCAGCTGTATGAAGCTGAGAAGGCGAATAAGTGCATGTTGTCGTTGTTGCACACACCGTAGAATGGATCAATCTTGTGTGTATGGATGCAAGTCGATAAATTCCCTTGCCCCCTCTTTTAGGGGCTCCGTTTGACCCTCATAAAATAGTGCCAAGAAGCCCCTAAAAACAACCCAATCGGCCATCTTCGGCCTACATGCACTTAAATAGGTCTAGATCAAGTTCCATTTCAATGGTGACTTGCAACAACAGTATGTTTTACACTAAAGTTGCCCTCAGCAATTTCCATGTTTGTGCGTGACTCTGAGCTGCCCTGATCTAGGGTGAGCTATGGGTGAGCCTAGCTTACACAGCCGTGTAGCCCAATTTTGGTGCCTCGACTAAAGTTGCCATCCGGAGATTCCGGTGCATTCCTCTTTCAGCTCCCATGTCCACACCTTTCTTTCTGACAGGAATTCTGATCAAGCCCCCTACTGGCACTGATCTTGCACGCTTGACATTATAGTTACTAACTTGGGTCAGACCTCTTTAGTGTTAAAGGTAATTCCTTCCCAACAAAGTCTCAGCCCTGAGCGGGTCTGGTGCGTTCAGGCCACTTGCGGCAGTAGGAAAGACCGACTAGGAGCTGACTAAATTTTCCCCCGCCCAAACTTCTTCCTTAAACTCTTTCACAAGCTAAACGAACCTCGCCGGCCAGTAATCTTGTGGCATGCAATGTGATTGCTGAAAAAGGTACGAAATACCTGACGATTGGACAACCTGCATTCCCCCGCCAGTGACGACTGACGCACGTCCACGTGTCGCGAAAACCCCAACCCACCCACAACGGGCACCGTTGGGGCATCCATTCCCCCACCTCGGAGCCACCTGAGTTCTGGCTCATCACATCTCCACCCGCGTATTGGGAACCGATAACATGGATCCGGCCACAGCCATTGGGCTAGCGTCCGGAATACTGTCCTTCATCTCCTTCAGCACCAAGCTTGTCAGCGGCGCCATCGAAATCCATGGGTCTCTCGATGGTGTGCTGGACGAAGATAAAAGTCACGCTGCTGTGGCCAGCGAGCTCCGGTCCTTTGCTAGTCAACTTTTACCACCCGACGACTCGGACTCTTGTCTATCGGGCGAGGAGAAAAGCTTGTGTCTTTTGGCCAAGGAATGCCACGACTTGTCCAACCAATTGATTGACTTGCTTGACAGAGCGAAGCCCAAGAACAGCAAGTCCAAGAGCCAAAGCCTTTGGGCGGCCCTAAAGAGCACGATCAATGACGGCGATAAGGACTCACTGAAGAAGAGGATTGGCAACTGTCGAGCTCAGTTGGAGATCCAGCTTGCATTCCTGACAAGGTTGGATTGCCCCGCCATTCCCCCTCCTCTCCTTGTTATGGGCACTGACGTGAGACTTGAAGACGCGAGACAAAAGAGTCCCTGGCAGCACTGATCCAGTCGGGGAAGGGTGGCACGGAGAAACTTGAGACGCTTCAAAAGAGCGTCGATCAGCTTCGAGATGCCGCTGATATGCGCAATAAAGCCCAAACCCAGGTTGACTCACAGCAAAGAATTCTTCAGGCTCTCGCTTTTGAGGGCATGCGTGGGCGCTACGAAATGGTGGATAATGCCCATGGCGAGACGTTTCGGTGGATCTACGAAGGTGACGGCGTTTCTGTCAGCAACAGCAGAGATGATTCCCATGGTCACGTCTCCATAAAGGACAAGGCGCGCGCTACATTCGTCAACTGGCTGGAAGAAGGAGATGGTATTTTCCACATCTCTGGAAAACTGGGTTGCGGAAAGTCTACCCTGATGAAGTACTTGGGTGACCACGAGGAGACATCAGAACACCTTCAGCGATGGGCTAGTGCGTTTGCTCTCGAACCATAGTGAGATGATCGCTAACCTGCCTTACTCTTGGTGATAGGGGACAGAAAGCTGGTGTTCGCTGAGTTCTTTTTCTGGAAACCAGGCCAGCTACTTCAAAGATCACTCCGCGGATTACGGCGCAGCCTACTCTACGACGTACTGAAGGAGTGTCCTGAGCTCATCCAACACGTTTTTCCGTTTTCATGGAAGAGAGCCATCGCCAGTGGTGCACGGTGGCAGGGCCAAGCTCCACTGGAAATACCAGACCGGGAACTCCTCGCAGCATTCACGCTTCTCGCCGAGAATCTTGACCGAGACCCCAAGAAAGCCCGCTGTTTTTGCTTCTTTATCGATGGCCTTGACGAGTACCAAGAGGCAACAAAAGCCGCCACGGACCATAGGGAAATGGTGCAGTCGCTGCAAACCTGGGCTAGCCGTACATCCAAATGCATCAAGCTCTGTGTTTCAAGCCGAGAGCATAACGTTTACATGAGCCTGCTCTCATCGGACAAAAGGCTGCGGCTTCACGAGCTCACCTACGAAGACATGAAAACCTACGTATCGGGCAAGCTCGGTCACATATCCCACTTGCCAGGTTCTCTTGAGCTGATCGACCAGATTGTGTGGCAGGCGGAGGGGGTCTTTCAGTGAGTCGTTATGGTAACCCGGAGCATAGCGGTCGACATTGAGAATGGAATTGACAACGTGGAGTCTTTGAAGGAATTCTTAGACTCGCTGCCAGAGGAGCTCGAAGACCTTTACGGTCATCTCCTGAACTCCTTGCCCGATCCCGGAATGGCGTATCGCTCCATAGATATGGTGTCCGTCGCAACCAAACACAACCTGTTGGTGACCGTGGCCGCGTACTCATTCTTCAGAGACTACAATAAGAACCACCAGCGCATTATGAGCGAGTCTTTCTTTGAAGCTGCGCTATGTCAGACGCCTCGGCGAGCTCGTGATGACACGGGTAGCAAGCTACTCAGAGGGTTAAGTGGTGGATTGCTTGACTCTACGGTGTCCGGGAGGCGTTTTGACCCCGTTCGGTGGAATGACGGAAGGGTCCCAATGCTTGGGCGACGAATCATACGATTCACTCACCGTTCTATACCAGACTTCCTCGACCAAGCGAGGGAACGCCAGAAGATCAAGTTGCACTTGGAAAGCTTTAACGCACTGGAAGCCATATCCCAAATGCTGCTCGCTGATCTCCGGATGTTCCATTCGGAGTCGGTGGCTGCTGATAGAATGTCGCGCTTACTCCGCCTACGACACGAACTCGGCATGGATACAGAGCCATACTTATTTTTGGAAGCATTGGGCAGAGCAGGTGCTACCTCCGAAGAACACACCCTAATGGTCCCAAAGGACCCGCACCGCAAGGTGAACTTCTACGCACTTACCAAACGGCCTACGGGCAGTCCCCATCTATACACATTGGTTGCGCAATGGGGTGGAGCGGACCCGGAAGTTAGGGAATGGGACAACTGCTATCTCATAAGCCCGTTTTACCTCTCGATTTCGTCCGGTCTCTACGACTACGTAATTTGGAAACTGAGGAACGACGCCGATATTGTGGACTCGTCGACTAGGGTTGCGGCCGTGGCAAATCTACTCTTCTTACGTTGTTTCCACCATTTCGGACCCTACACCCCTTGCAAGGACGACCACAGCATCTTAGATTTTCTCCTAGAGAGGGAGCGCTCTCTCCCTAATACAGAGGACCGCGACTGCGGCGCTGCCACCGGAAAAATGAACTACATTGCCGTCCCATTGCCGGGTATGGGGACTTATCCCGGGAGGAAATACGGTTACGCATATCTCGTGTCGGGGGGGCTCAACCTGTGGCAGATCCTGCTCGCAAACATGTTCGCCTGGTACTGTAGGTTAGCCGACGAGCCTGATGGGGATGGAGAGCCGGAGGATTTCAACTTCTGCGAAAATTTTGGGAAGCTGGGTGCTTGGTTTCTGCGACACGGAGCCGATCCTTACTTTTTTGCCACAAGAAGGCACATTATTGACGACACATTGCCCGACGCAGAGAACTGGCAACGGAGAGCGGGGGTTTTCGAGATTCGTTTCAGGACTCCAGGCGGCGACAGTTGTGGCACTGAGCAAGCACCACTAGTTGTAGAAGCCAGACACCACCTCTTGTTCACCTGGCTGGAGGGCTTCCATGAGGAGTTCCCGTCTTTGCGAAGTTGGATCCAGGTCCTCGACATGGACAACACCGTCAAGGCAGAGATACTAGAGCTGTTGGATGGGGATTGCCATACTGATGCAGAAGTAACTGTGGCTGGTGACGCAGATGGTAATGTGTCAGGCACACCGCTAAGCCCGCCCGAGGAAAGAGTCTCGGATGCCCGGCTCACCAGAATAACGACAAGACCGGCGTCCTTGATTTCTTTAGGTACATTATTGCGCGGTCGATATCCGGTGTTTGGCTAACCATCTGCTACCTCCAGGTTTCGTCCTTACAGTCCTCTTGGTCGCTTTCCTCTGGGCAAACGGGCTCTCATTTCAACATCACCAACATGCTGTCTTGACACAATAGCGACGTGGAGGTAGATTTATGGATGGTTTCATGCAGTTGCGATCTTGGCAGTATTTTCGTAGATCTGCTATTAAGAAGGCGATTTTTGATATGAAGCCTGGATGCCTGATAGAACTGAAATGGGCAAGTTACAGACACGGGGTACATGTATAAGGTCCTATTTACAAATGCCCCTTGTCTAGTCTACTTCTCCATCTGTTGAATGCTTTGGTACCTGCACGGCCTGATCTAGTAGTCGGCAGCATAGTCCCGATAGATTGCTTCCTTGCGCATCGAGTATTCATTCCAGACTTCAAAGTCCAAATTCATCTCGTTTGAGAACTCCCCGCCACTGATCTTGTAATACTCCCATGACCCCCTAAGCCAGGTAGGGGTAAGAAAACGTAGGATGCAGAGACAGCAACACACGGCTTCTGAATTTTGGGCTCGCAACATCCCAATGTCAAACGCCATATCCGAAAACTTGTCGATGTCCTGGCTTCGCCATCGAGAGACCTGCTTCTCCTCCTCCTCCACGATGGCTAGCTCTGCTCTGAGCTCGCGCTCCAGGCGGAGCATCTCGCCCGTGTAGTTCTCCCTCGTATCGAGCATGTGTCTGGCCTTGGATGCGACGCTGAGTGCCTTGGGTGTTTCGATGATGCTGGAATGGCGACGGTTGGGTTCGGAGCTGTGTGGTGATTTGGGGTTCTCTGCCTGTCCAGGGGTTAGAAACGATGCAGGTCGCTGGATGAAATGAGGGAGGGGCCTACTTCTTGCGCTGGGTTTGACATCTCGAGCTTGTTCTAGGATCTGGAAAGCCCGATGGCACGAGTGTCTACCTGGTCTGGAGAGATGAACGAGAGTAAAATATCTGCAGAAGATCTTCCCGAGAATATTGTCGTTGGGCAAGACTTCGAGTTGGTCTTGGACTAGAATGAAGTGGTGGAGAGGATTTCTTCGTACCGTCAGCCGCTGTGGTAGCACGGGAAGTCGCCGGGTTTCTGTCAGCCCAAGCGGACCATAATGGGTGTCAAATTGTGGCAGTCGCAGCCATCACATATGCTCGGGTTGTTGCAAAATTAGACGGCAAGCAGCAGCAGCGTAAGCTTTAGTTAAAAGGAGACTAACAGCAAGGAAAGTAAGGCGGGAAGGGCCCGGGAACAGAGGAGTGCACGAAAATGACCGAGGTCCACGATCGTCAAAATCACAACTGAATTGGTGGCCGCGCTCGCGGCTGTGGTTGCGCGTCGAGACCGCAGGGTAAACAAGGGTATCGAAGCTTCCCACGGGGAGGCTTTCTTTCTTTTCCTCAAACTCTTCGTTTCCATTTCCTGAGTTGCGAGTTTTGGAATCGGAAGTGGGATATTCGCGAGAGGTATTGGCGGAGAAGGGAGCCTCTTGAGAAGTCAATGATGCGTTGGCCGGTAATTAAGAGGGTGGAGTGGAAGGGGACGAGGTATGCCACTGTGGAGGACTTGGATTTGGGAGCTTTGTGACTGAAGTGATAGACTGCCTGGGATTTTCCGCGCCTTGTTGAGGTGGTATTAGGTACCGTAGTGGGAATCTGGGGGACTAGGCAAGACCAGCTGTTCCTCTGGTAGGAATCCTATCCCAGCTGAAAATCGCAAAACCGACGGCTCTGATTACCTAGCCAACTGAACCACGCCGACTTGGGCCCCTGAATTCCGCCGCACTGCCAAGCGGCCCCTGAATGCCAGCCCCTGAATGCAAGCCCACGAGAATAAAAAACATAACATCTAAAACAAATGTGTACAAGTTAATACTAACCGTCCAAACATCGCCTTAGAAGAAATACGAATAGCTTTACAACCTCCAGTTTTGTAAGGTGGGGCAGGTACGCCTGATCAAGGTGGTCACAATGGTGGCAACAAGTTGGGCGAGCAATGACTGACAAAGGTGTAAGACTTCAACCTGGCCCTCGCAAGGAGAGGTGGGCGAGGGCCACTGCTTATATACATGGTTGGAAGACTGAGCTCCCTTATAAAGGTGTGGTCATGCCACAGTGTAGCTCCCTGTGGCTTGTAGGGTGGTGCGTGCGCAGGGGTAGAGGGCGCGCACAGGTAGGTTAGGGGAGTGTGTGTGTTAGGGTGCTCCTTCCTTACAATTTATAATTAAAATTATTATTTAATAAAGTGAAGTTAATAGTTTTCTACTTTTAAAAGCTCTTTTTGCTTTAACTTTACATTATAATTGCTCTTTAAATAATTAATGTTTTAAAAAAGCTTTGAGTTTTTCTTTTCAAGCTTATTAATTATTATTTAAAAATTAAGTTTTAAAAAAAATAGCTATATAACGTTAGTTATAACATAAAAAGTAATAAAAAAGGTTTATGTATAAAGGTAATAGTATTTAGTATTAAAAATTTTAAATTAAAAGGTATAGCTTCAAAACTTTTTCTAACCTTTTAATAAAAAGTTCAATATATATTAATAGAATAGCTACTTAGCTTTATAGCAAATATCCAAGAAAAAAACTCCTTTTTGCTTACTAAAACCTTTTAAACATATAAGTCTTTAATATAAAGTTTAAAACAAACTTTAATAGGCTTTATTCTAATACTTAACCTTTAGTTTAGTTAATATTAGCTAAATATTAAAAGGTAATAAGTACGTATTTATACAAATATATTCTAAAAGCTTCTTACAATATTTATCCCTTCCTTACCGTTTTTTAGCGTTATTTTATTACGTTAACACTATTTAATTAATAAAAACTACTTTAATAAAACTATATAAAAATTAGTAGGTATAAGTACTTGTTGAAATATGCTTGTATTAGTGCTTTATAAAGCCTACTATAGGCTATTACAGCTGGAGGGCACCTACCTGTAGCAACAGCTCTATATAGAGCTTACAGCAGCAGTGGCGAGTGCTGACGTACGGTGGCGAGTTTGCCACTTAGAAGGTGCTGGAAGATGCTGGAAGGTGCTAGAATGTACTGGAATACACTAGAAGCCTCTGGAAAGATCTGACTCTCCGCTATAGTGCAAAGTTTTCTTGATCTCCCTGCACTCAATCGTGGACGTATGAAGAAGAAAAAGAAAAGAAGAGGAAGAGGATGGAGGGGAGACGAGATTATATATCTAATTTAATTAGTGGGCCGTGCACCAGTGTGCATTTTCTGTGGCCCATGTGCCTTGTATGTAGGTGATTTCGCCCAAGTCTTGGATTCTCGCCGGGGTTTAGGTCAGGAGGGCCGGCCTTGTCTCTCATGACAACGTTGTTTGTTGGCATGACCCACTCGGGCTCGCTGACTTGCCGCCATCTGCCTTGCCTACTGAGACCCACTACTTGTCATCCATTCTCTTGGAACTGCTGTGATGGGGGTATCGAGAAGCTTTCAGTCTGCTACGCCGGGCGGCGTGTGGCTAGCAAAAAAGCGATTGAGGGTAATGTTGTCAAAAAACCTGCACTAATTAGCAGCTCCAACGACGACGACTAGTCTACCAGATGTCAGTATATTTCCAAAGTCTTCGGGGAGGAGAGAGAAGAAATGCAAAACATCAAGCCAAGTGTTCCGTCACCGGTCGAGTCACAGAGGTTCCAATCACACTTCATTCCAATATGAACGATCCGAGTTTAACAAAAAGAAATATAGTCACTCATGACTTCGCCTGTCTCTGCCCACCGGCCTCATCGCCCACGGTTATCGTGTCCGGAAACGTGAAGGAATGCGCGAGTTAATCGCTCGAATAGCAGCACCAAGGTGGTAGAGCACCAGGACGTATCAAAGAAGAAACTCAATTTCATCTCGTCAAATTCTGGGCCAACTGGAAAGCTCGGCTTGATGTCCAAAGCTCCTCCGCTCCTACTCAGTTGTTGTCTGGATCTGCTCAATTCCCATCTTGACGCCATTTCTTTTGGTCCTTGCCACAGTAATTAGCGCATCATCGTTGAACCGCTGCTCGGAGATGATGTCCTCTGACCATTTCAAGTACTTGGCTCGCTTCTGGGGAGCCTAGCTATCTCGGGTCGGCTGCTCTACCGATTTTTTGCTGTTGCTCTGTAGCCGGTTTCCGGGAGCGCTTGTTGCTTCGAGGCCGGGCTGTAGCTCCAGCTTCATATAGGAGGTGACTTAGCATGCCAGTTACGGAACAGTCATTGCCCAGAAGGAGCTTGTCAAACCTAGGATCAAATGGAGAACGTTTGACAGTTTGTAATGATCTGATGATAAAATGAACAGATTGTAAGGACACTTACGGCGAAGGGCAGCTGGCTCCAGAGATCCAGATCCGTGCCATAATTACTTTTTCATGATGCTGTAATGTTTTTCGTTGACCTGCTTTACGCACTTAGCCTTCCTCTTGTGATAACCAGCCATAAAGAAATCGCCAAAAAAGATGTGACGTAAGTCTCACAAGAATCGTCCACTACCGTGGAAGCTGATCCTGTGCCAAAGTAGTAGTTGACATAGTCTTTGGCCGTCGTCCATCGATACATAAGCAGATCCTCTGTATCAGACTTGCTTCTACCGATTGGCCTGTCATTCATATGTCCTAGTGAATGATCAGCGCAAAGAAGGGAGAAGGGGTCAGAGACAATGGCTGAAGGTGGAAAGCGAGGAGAAGTGGCTGACGGACTGCCCTGTGGTTGCCTACTTTCTGTCCACGTTCTTGTCTAACCCCTTCGTAGGTTTCAAGTTGTCATGGGCGGGCTGCAATGTAAGGCCGGCATGTACGAATGCTCTTCATTGGCAGTCGAGCTCCGTACTGACATCCCCTCACTTGACGTTCCCTTCCGAAATCGGCGAAGGAGTCAACGTGGGTAGTAATAAGGAGCTGTACTTGATGTGAGGTGGGGTGTATGTCGGCGTGGGCTTGTGTTTTGGGTGCGAAATTAGCTTCTCCTCGATCTCTTCTTGTCTCGGCAGCTCCCCACCACGGAGTGTTGACCAGAAATTACAAGAGTTGCTAGAGCTTCTGGGCCAGTTCGAGGAACAATTCTGCAGTTTTGACGCTACTCGAGTGTGACGAAATGATGACATCGTTGACTCCTGGCCCGCCTTCTTGGGCGTCATTAGACATTGTTGGAGATGGGGTTGATATTGGAGATATGCTGTTTGGGAAACTGGTGGCCAGACCAGCCAGGGAGAAAGGACAAAAGTGAGGTGACGTTCATTGCGAAAATCATATCAAGGGCAAAGTAACGGACCCAAAAAAATAGAAGGAAGGGCAACAGCGGACAATGTATAAGGAAACCGCTGTTGACGCTGGCGAGAAGAAGCGGTAGATACTCGTATTTCTCTTATGGTCAATATCCCAAGACGGCAATCACCGGAAGTGGGTGCTTTACACAAGCACAGGCGTTTTGTAATGATTCCAGTCGAGACCCTTTGGCCATGTCCTGGAGATTGATCATACTCCCCTTCTTTTCATCCTTGCTGATATTGCATTGGCGGCCGTTTGGGCCATCAACTCGGCCGACACCACCGACGCAGACAATTTGCTGGTTGAGGTTCATGTCCAGGGCCCGGGACATGGCCGACTCGTCCCCAATTCCGGTGGGAAAAGAGCAAAAGTCGAGGGTACTGATACCCTTAGCCGTCAGGGCTAGCTGCTCCCTCACTGAGTATCAAATCTCAGCTGCTCAGCAGGCCATGGACACCAGTGAAGAGGACACCCAGACCTTGGAACACGGCCGGCCAAAAGAATCCAGGCACTCCAGGAGGCTGGGCGGGTCTTTCTTCAGCTTGGAGAAAAAAGAGGGAACATCGTGATGTCCCCTCATCGTCCTCTCGTCGCAAATACAGTGCGTTGGAAGAGTGTTGTAAAATGCAACTAATTATCATCTCCAGGTCCACGTGCAACCGGAAAAGCGGGCAGGAATCTTCAGCCGTGGCGAGATGCCAGCTTGTCGAATCCAGGAGATTTTGGAGGTAGGATGTTTCATAAGTTGGCGCTAAGTCCAACAGGGAGAAAGGAGTAAAGGCGTAGGAGTAGGCATTAAGGGACTGGGTGAGCAGAAGTTGTTGACTTCCGTTTCAGCTTTTCTCGTACTGGAAAAGACGAAGGTCTCCGAAACGAAAGGCTTAGTAGCCATGCTCTTCCGATCTTGCTTCTTTGCTGTTGCGTGCAACTGGGGAGCGGACGGTGTACTCGGCTTCGGTGTTCCAGCCCGAGTGGTCGTCGACCATTTCGTCGTCCAGGTTCACCTCGGGCTAGCGACTGATCATATCACTGCCGCTCAGAGAGCAAAAGAGTCTCAACGCTCGGTTCCTGGAAATTTGAGGCATTCCAGGGACTGCTCGGTCTCACGGGTCTAGTGATCCTAACGGCAGCAGTCAGACCCAGCATTCAACTTTCTGGGGACACTCGTCTGTTTCGTGACCGTGGGGGTAACGAGGGATATTATGACAACTTCTTTCCACGAAGGAGATCATGGCATCCCGACCCCGAAGCGAGATCCAATCGTCCAAGATCTCTCGTGTACAGGACCCCCAGTCTTGCTGGCACTTGACTCAAACGTAGCGGGTGGAGGGCTTCGCGTCGGAAACTTTATAGAAGAGTAGCGAACATTGATACAACATGGTCTGCGATGTGGCCGGATCGTGAACCAAAGTCGGCTGAAATCTGGACTTGGGGTCCAAAAGCACCCCCATTGTCGTAAATCCGGTTGTCGCTGAGGTCCATGTTCCTTTTGTTTCGACCCATTGTCAGTCTCGTCCTAATTCTGGCCATTCCGCTCTGCCATAACGCTGATCTGGTCAAGCGAGAACGGAGATTGCACTTCTTTGAGTGGTCCGAGGGAGGCAGAAAACTTGAACGTCACGACTCGATGTCCAGCTGCCTTGTTGATGGAGAACGGGGGTAGGCCAAAGCTAAGAGCTTTCCAATTAAGTCTAGATGGTAAGAGAGCTGCACCTTTGTCCCGACCAGTTTCGCAGCTTGTGATGCCAAAGTTGTGCCCTTGCTGGGGTCTTCCGGGTGGTCCTCGGCCACGCAGCCCTTTGATATGATGATGAATAATTGGCAAACGGGCTACAAAGAGTCCTCCGTAGTTGCCATTGACCTGTCCTGAAACTAGCAATGAGTCTTCAAGTCCTCTTGATAACAGGAATGCAAGTGTTTGCATGGGTCTTTGGGACGGTGACTGATGAGACTTCGTAGGCAACTTACAGAAAGACAGAAGTCAAAAACTCACCTGCCCTTTTTTTTGACGAGGTTGGTGCCGTCATGAAGTCAAACAGGCGGGCTTTTCCCTGTCGGTGCTGTCGATAATATTCCTAAACATGAGCGGAAATTGTCTGTAATTATCTCTTGTCGTCACCCACGAGCAGAGAGCCCGCAGACCTGGAATCCAATATGCCACGTATGCAAGGCCTAGTCTAGATGCAACTGCTTGGCCAAACTGGGTTTCTTGCAGGTCCTTGTAGCTCTGGTGGGCGGTCGTGTCCGTCGTCGTCAACTCGGCATCATGATGTCCATGGGTGGCTGCGCCTGTCCCACCCCTGTCTGCTTGCGCATTGAATGGGCAGGCTTCCGAATACCGTCCTCGTCGCGTTTGTTTGCCTACTTCACTGCCGGCAATGCTTCATTAAAAATGCCTGGCTGGAGGCCCTCGAAATTTGAGGCTAGAGGTGCCAAAACAGTTAGCATTCTCCCCCCTGGAGCCCTTCCGTCTCTTGAATGGTGATGTGTGTTTGAGAGAAATGTTGAAAAGCCAGAATGCAGGGGGGAAAGTAGGCGGGCATGAAGCCCAGGCCACAGCAGGCAAAAGATTGGCGGGCGCTGCCCGGGTTAGGGCTGTCGAGGAAGTCAAGTGGGACGAGGGGAAGGGTTGCGGGAGGCACAGAAGGCGGAACCCAAAGAGACCAACCCGTTCCTTCACAGGATCGACGCAACTGAAGGCATTCACGGCTGTCGGTGGGGTGTCGAGGGTCGGGAAGGCGGTACTCGCCGTTCGAGTCCAGTCAAGCCAAGACAATCAGGTCCGGTCCCCTGGGTCAACAGGGAAGCCAACCCACATGGCCTGCGCAGTCTGTAAGGAGTCCATGCCCTCCAGGGTCTTGTCAATCCGGGTAGGTGATACTCTGGGTGAAAACAGTGGAATTGAGAAATACGTACTGTGCCCGTCTCGAAGCTGGTTGCAAGGAGTCAGACTTGCTGGTCTTTCCTTCGACCATGACGAGACGTGGTCGAAACTTGTCCCCTGCCAGGCAGTGCACCCTGGACGGGCACACAATGGCACACAATGGCACCCGAAACATCCAACGGGGCATACTTGAACGAAAAGGCAACAACTGCCATCCTCAAGTTTCTTGGCCAAGTCTTTTTGAAGCGGCCACCCGTGGTGTTGGTCGTCCGTAGTGTTGGGGTTGTGGAAGGGGAACAATAAAGGCCGTGAGGGGAGCTCCTCTCCTAGCTTCTAGCGTCTCGTGGCCCTTTGTGCTACAGTCCACTAGGCACCCGCCCATCAAGTTAATGCCCGGTTTTCTGGTTGCCCTGAGTGCGTTCTCTACTGCCCAGGTAGGTAGAAAGGCCCACACCCAATTTTCAGCCTTCCATTGCAAGTTTCCAGCACTTGGCAAATTTGATCGTGTCGACAAGCAACCGGAATTTCTTGAATATTCGACATTTGAGACATTTGGTTTAATTAATCTGTCGACTCTCCCAAGAAGAGAACTTCAGCCTTACTGGCTCCCTCCTATTCGCTTTCCCATTTGCTTCGCATAGCCCGGGCATAAAAAGCGTGCCTTCTTTCCGGCTTCGGTCTGTGGAAAAGAAGAGGATCGTGACAAGTTTAACTTTGCTATCCTCCGCCAACAGTCCCTAAGAACTGCGAGTTGGGTATGTTCGCCTTCTTATCTTGCCCTGAGACGGATCGTTGCCAGATAGAGCTAACGCTCCCTTTGACAGTCGACATCATGTCTTCGAGCAACTCTGACTCGTCCGACCCGGCGGCCATGAGCCCCAAACGCGACAAGAAGATGGAGAGTACCGAATTGGGGAAGACGATCCTCAAGCCAGGCCGACTGTTGAAAAAGTTCCTTATCGTCAACCCAACCCGCAACCACGACATGACGGATCGCTTTTGGCGAACCATCAGCAAGACCGGCGCGTCGTGTGCTACATTCGACCTCTGGACGAACCCATGCCCGGATGCCCCCTTATCGATCAAGAGCTGGGACGATATAACAGCGACAGCGGAGCAATGTCTCATGTTTCTGGGCGAGAAGGAAGTCGAGTTTATCCCCGAATACGACGGCTATATTGTCGCTTGCTTCTCGGACAACCCACTCGTTTATCAACTTCAGCACTCGGTCTGGCCACGGCCGGTTGTTGGCATCTTCGATGCCGGCATTGTTGTCGCGACCCACCTGACGGCTCCTGGCTCCAACTGGGGCATTCTCACGGCCGAGCCTGAGTTCGAGAGGATGCTCATGCGACTCCCGGATGCTAAGAAGACATTGGGGTGCCACCCAAACTACAAGGACTATGCCCCATATGGATCACGATTCACGCCACCGTGGTATACAGATTTTGGCTACCGCAGCGGTTTGGATATTGAAGCCCTCCGGTCTAAGCCCCATGCTGTCCGTGCGACAGGCATCAATCAAGACGATGTCCGCTCCGTCGGCTCTGGCGTCACGAGATTGAAGTCCACGGGCAAGAGAAAGGTCATGGAGGCTACCCAGCGCCTGATTTGGGCCTGCGACGGCAAGATCGATGTCATTTGTATGGGTAGCGTCCTCCTTGCCGGAATGGAGCCCTGGGTCCACGAAGCATGCGTGTTTGAGCTGGGTCCCGAAGAGGACGGCACCATCAAGGTCCTCGACCCATCGCGCGCCGGTATCCTGTGCTTGAGCGCTTTTGCCCGGAAGCCGCATACTCTACCATTCGATATGATCGACTTCCACCCTGCGTTGCGGTGAAGAGCCACCGTCAGCTCGCCCTTTCTGGTTTAGTCTCCCATGTATCTTGGGAGATGTGTAGGATTGCCACGACAACACTGGAGTGGCTGATCACCACACCCTCTAGATCGCCTTCTTGGCACTTTTCTTCCCCTAACTAATACCGCACAACCACCTTAACATTCTCATGGGCCCGTGAATCAGCACCTTTGACAGCTCGAGAGGTAATAACCAACAATCCCGGAACGAACCCCAAAAGAAAAAGGTCTTATGCTTCCTCATCTGGAATCTTCTTATTTGATGGAAGACTGAAGATTGCGCCGCGGGTGGTGAATACCAGGGTCTTCGCCCTTGTGATCTAGGTTCGTGATGCTCAACGATCCGCGCCACATGGTCGAAGTGACTATCAACCGCACCAGCCTACGGTCCTAGGCCGCCATGCCAGTCCCAAAATACCAGTTCGCTATCTTAGGCTCCCACCAGAGCTGGAACCAATCTTTTTCCCTGACTCCGCCATATTTCCGCCGTGAGGGACGAATTCAAGGAACGACGACAACGATCTGGCTCACGCCAAGGCTGTCATAAGTCCGGGCCTGTCGGTTATCGTTCATGGACTTTTAAATACTGAACGCTGTGGATGATGGAGCACGGATGAGCACGGCGCCTTTAACCTTCGTCACGGTTGAACATCGGAGGACTTGTTCGTACTTCCATTTACATAAACTTTCGGATATTTGCTTCCCCTAGCATGTCTTCCCTGAGAACTAGACAATCTTAACATTCTTTTCACTTATATATTGCTTTGACACTGTGAAAACGGCCCAAAATTAAATCTTCTTTTTTATATCACCATATCTCGGTGTTTCGATGGCGATCCGTACACACCTGCAAGGTGAATTGCAAGTACCTCCGGGTAAGATGGAGCTGGCAGTGTAATTTAGCTCAATGTGACTTTTTCTTTTGGTGGTATGAGTTGATTTCTAACACTAAACTCCTTCAATTCGGGATAACGAAGGATGTATAAGGTACGCTGGATAACCCAGATTGCAGTCGAAATAAACGCAGTCAGTTGTAATCTTCACCCTTAAACTAGCCGCAATAAACGTAAAGCATAAATAACTCGCCAGTCGGCAAGTAATAAACTTTCTAGGTTTCTGAGGCTTGAACTATGCTCTCTCCAAATCCACATACTACCCATAGCAGTCAATGCTTGACTTGTTTAGCTGGTGGAATATAGTAACACGCGACCTTAGCGACAAATGTGTCATTCCCTCTCAATTCCCTTGAGAAAACAAGTATTCAGGTGGAAGTCAGCTATTACTAAAACAATAGCCAACTCGTTGTTGACTTGTTGAGAGACCTCTAGCCCCAGATGGCCTCGTTCAATATCAGGGGACGGATGACATCCACAGCCTTCACACTAGTCACATACAAATTGGTACTCAAGAAATTTAATTGCCAAAGGTGACAGTAATTCTCTGCTTCTGCCTCCCAGGAGGAGCTGGTCCAAGGAGAAGCCTATGATGCGGGTCATCTTTTGCTCACCTATTTCTAGCTACAGCCCGGCGAATTCCATTTCCATCCCTTTTTCACACAAACACGCACACCACATCTCGAGGTAACAATATAGACCATTGATCCCACATTGCCAATGCCATACACCCCCGACAGGATCGCTTGTATTGGGCTAACCTCTGGTTGAAGGACGCGAAGCTCGCCGTAAATCCCTTGCCGCCGGGCATATAGTCCTTATCTAGTCACCATCAGCTCCTTGTCAGGCTTGTTAGAATCCTCCTCAACAGCGTACTGCTCTGGTGTGTAGTCATCTAGTCTAATTATTCCGTCTTCAAATGCCTCCGCAACATTCGAGTACTTCACTTCCTGTGAGTGGAAGTTCTCCAGATATTTTGTGTTCAAACGCTTGCGTGTGCCTGTCTCTCGCTTTGCTCTGGTACTCCTCGATTGAGTCATTGCTGATGTTGTCAATTGGGCAGTGCTTTTGGGTTGCCTGATTTGGCCACCTACCACCGCCCCTTTGGCAGGTTTTTTGCATCCGACGACATGCCTGATGCTGCCCCATGACTCATAAAAGGCAGAAAATGAGCTGCGACTCTGCTATGCCAATTGCACTGTCTTCTTGATGTCCATTACTTCCATGATTGGACTTTTGTAGGGTGCCTGGCGTTTACAGTTGGGGCGGGTCGAGCCTCTCATGTCGCTCCTCAGTGACTCAGTCGGAATCTTAGGACATGAAAACGAGGCGAATCCGGACCCGCAGGGCTGTTCAACCTTGGGGACGTCAAGGTGCTGGACCAACCAACCCACAACACGCCCGACAATCCCTGGGGTCATGGTTGGTCCGAGACAGATGAACATCGACCCATTCACACGTCGCATTTGTCCGACGGACGCGGCCTTGGGAAACCACGACGGGGGATTGTTAGGGTCAGTGGGTGGTCTCGACAAAGCAAAGGACGCCCTATTGTTAACCTAGAGCGCGACTTTCCCTTGCAGTCGGTGTGCCGAGCCTTCGTTGTCAAGCGATGTCCGTCCAGACTGTGTCCAAGACTGTGTCCAAGACTGCCATATGATTGCGGCCCTTCAACAGCGACCATGTACAGGGATTGCCGAAAGAAATACAAGTTCTTTAGGAAAGGCTCAAATCGACATTGAACTTTTTGAGGGAAGTCAGGTCGAACCTCTTCAAGGTTGATGAATGCAATATCGTTGTATTTTGAGAGCTCGTCGTGGATACCCAGCGTCGTGACTGAAGGAGGTACGTCCTTGAGATTCAAAATACGTTGACATGTATTTTAAAGTGGTCAAACGTAGGTAATTGGTTGATGTAAAAAGTAAAGGGGTAAACCCCACTATACCACGATACGGACCGGCCAGATGTGAATACATCTCAACAGCATAGCAGTAGGGCCATCAGCCCAGAAATTCGGTATGAGTTGCATCTGTTGGAAGCTAGTTCGTTGCCAGTTCGGCCTCGGGGGATGCGTATTTCATTACTGTTGTCAAAAGGCGAGGGCCATCCTGACGATATGGAAGACTTTGGTCAGGCAGGTCGATGTTCCTGAAACCCGCCGGGTTCCGTGACATTACCGCGGAACTCTTGGGGAAGCACTGTACTGGGCGGTCTCTAAAGCTCACTTCACGGAGCCATTCAAAGAGTGGGTTGTGGATAGAAGCTCCATCAGAGCTCAATGAAATACCCCTGCGCTGAGATATCGAGACCGCCTGTTTCGTCGATAAACTCATCGCCTCGTCCGAGTGGGCATCATCCCTGTCGCCTGGCTCTGAGTCTTCATTGCTCGAGATATCTGCCATCTCGTCGTCTCCTGTCATGTTTTCGATCATTCTTGTCGTTGTTGTATGTTTTGGTCAGACATCGACGAACACAGTTTGTCTTCTCTCGCAGGTAGTCGGAATCGTTTTGTCCACGGCGCTCCTGATGTGCCGACAGAGACTTCTGTCTCTCTTGAAGCTGCAGCTGCATGACCGCAGAGTGAATGCTGGCCTGCTGGTCGGGCCCAATGCTCGTTTTGCTGAAGCCAAGGGTACTACTCGACTTCAGGTCTCGTCCACATTTCTCATCCCAACCACAGAACATCCCGTAGGGACCCATTCCATTTGTTCACCCTTCCGCCCGTCGTTGCCGTCCTCCTGGCCGGTGGGTCCCTGGTAACAGATAAAGGGCTGATGTCCTTCCCTCGCTTCCAACACTTCCACTTCAGCGGGGCGGCGTCGGGTACGCTCCATCACTTCGACACTCGTCACCGGTATGAGTGAGCCTAAGCCCACAAAGGGGTGCCCGGACAAGCCCGACATCCCCCCAGCGAACCCATCAGCCTTCTTTATTCTTCTTTTTCCTTTTTCTCTTTTCCTTTTTCTTTTTTCTTCTTTTTTCTTCTTTTTTAGTAACTTCCTCCCTCCCTTTTCTTCCCCTTCATTCCTCTTCTTTCTCCTACTGTCATTCCCTGTTCTTACTCAAGTACGGATATGGATGGTGGCCGAGGTAAACGAGGGTTTTGAGATGTCCCTCTTGTTAACAACACGCCTCCCTAGCTGGTCACGGTTCCAGCTGTGGGCCTAAAGCAGGCGACTGGTCCACTCCCTGTGATTCTATTCAAAGAAGATGATTTCATTCCGGGGGCCCGAGAGTGGTGGAAGAAGACCTGAATAAGGTTCGGTCAGTTTGAGGCATCCTCGGTGGGAAGGGAAAAGGACGATAGAGACTTACCATATTGTGACATCCGCCCCCTCCTCCAAACTGTACCTTGCCCTCGCCGACACGCCTGAATCCAAATCGCTCATAATACGAGACCGATAGTGGTGTCTTCCTTCGCGACCGTGTCCGCGGCTTCGTCATACAAGAGACTCATGGGCTCGGCATCTGTCCTCTGGGGTTGAAAGTGAATTTGGCAGGAAATGAACGGGCAACAGACGCGCCGATTGTAGATGAGATAGAGAGGACGACAGATCAAGCAGAAGCCTCTACGGAGGTTTGTTTACCCACGCTGTTTGAACATGGTCGGCCGAAGAGATCCGGTCGGACCAGGAGGGTAAGCAGGTATCTTCAGCTCCAGCTACGAGTTCGACGTGGTCAGTATAGTCCTCCCAGGCTATGCGATGAAAAGGGGCGGGATTAGATAGAGGGCTGCGTAGGTACCTTGTTCAGCGCACTGTGATGCTGGAAGCCAAGTTGTCCCCTTGAGGTGGTATATTTACAGGCGAAGTCGCTGTCAAGTCTAGCGGCGCCGGATCAGCATCGCTGCAGAATCGACGGTTCATTAATGCCTGGAGTAAACTTACTTGGCGATGAGAATCGTCTCGATTCTTTGCGCGCCGAGTCTCCAAGCCTTCCTTTTTTTTTTGGCGAGGTGAGCCGCGCTGTCTTTTGCACCCGTGACCTCCTTGACAAGGCTGTCTGGAATGACAGACAGCTCGCTAGTACAATCTTGCTGTATTTCCTTCCTTCCATTGGCAAGGGCAGGGCTCTTGGCAGGGCCGGCGGAAGGATTTGAATTTGCCCCGCTGCGCTGGAACGGTCCCATCATGATTTAACCCTAACCCTCAAGGACCAGTGTGCTGATTCCAGGCTCCCTGGCGCTCCTTGACAACACTGGAGCTACTGCCTGCTTACCCTGACCTGCAGAATCTGTTCCAGCAAGAAAAGCAGGAGCTTGGTAGTTCTTCCCGGCCGCTTGAGCGGGTTGGGCTTTGCCTAGTCGTGCTTGAAGAAAACAGTGCATGTAAAGCTGTTGAAAGGGGCGCTTGTGTCGATATTGACCCCCTCCCAGCGTTGCGCTTTGATGACGTAGCTGCTTCTACTAAAACCAACAGTCCAATTAAAATGCGTGCTGAGGTGATACAGAGGGAAAATGTACTGCTTCAAGGAGTAGAAATGACTCAGGGGCTGTCCGAGATAAAAAATAAATGTCGCCCGCTGCATGCCAGGGAGTTTGGGGTTTCTCTAGGGTCAGGTTGTTAAGGATTACACTACAAGAAGACAAGCGACAAGTCAAAAGTCGGCATAAATTCACTAAGTGAGTGTCTACAGTGCTCTCTGTTCCATCTTGGCCTGTTCAGCAGGGTCGACAAACTTCGCTCTCGCTCCCTTCTTCGATTTCTTGCCAGCAGGAGCGACAGCTGGCTCCTAAGCAGCCATTGCGGACTGCCAATCTCTCGTCTTCACCCTCGCAATTCCAGCCGCGCCGGCGGCGGCAGGAGGCTTTCCCGCACCACCCTTCTTCTGCTGCTATGGCTGCTGTTGTCCGTTGAGCCGGGCTCAGCGAGCGACGAGAGGGGGAGGAGCAAGGTGATGGTGTGTGGAGAGAGGGGGTCTCATGGGCCATGTGGCCTTCCTTCCAATGTTGTCGCTCGATTGTCTGCGCAGCCGATTCCGACCGCCTGTGTCACGTCGGTTCATATTAGCTTTCATCGTCGGGATTAACAAGTATTCTAAGGGTGCGGGAAGATACTTGTCGGTCGGCGTTGCTGGAAGAAAGCCAAGTCCTTTGGGGGAGAACGGTATTTCTAAGGTCGGAAGAGCCCAATACTTCTGTCGGCCTGTGGGCTGCTTGTCAGGGACACTTCAATGGAAGAAGATCCTGTTTGGTGGAGTGAGACTTACCGGGAGGCTGTGATAGGGCCTCTGAAGAGGATACCCACGCTGATGGAACACGGCCAACTGAAAAGATACATTCACACGAAGATCGGCACCGTATGCGGCCCTCTCGTTGTCTCGATGGTTTGGTGAAAGCGGTTGTCGAAGGCCAACAAGGACCTAGCAAGCCAAGGTAGGGACATTCAGTGACAGCAGCACACTAGGCCTAATTCGGCGACTCGGTTACCCTCCTGACAGTTATATAAGCAGCACTTGCCTTCCACAACGTCCAACAGATCAAGCACGATGGTCAAATCACTCGAAACGTGACGCAATTAGTGGGCGAAAGAATTTTTTTTTTTTTGGCGTATGCAACTCCCACAAACTGGAATGAAGATATACTATGAATGGTCCTGCCGTCTGGTTGTGTAAAGCAAGCCATGCGCGCGCTGTCCCAAGCAAACCCATCTGAATGTATAATGTACATGAATCCCCACCTTATTCCCATTCCCTGCAAGGAGCGAACCTGGTGATCCAAGAAGTGTCGAAGTTTCGTCGATGACTAAGGGCAGAGTGGAAGACAGTGAGCTGAATTGTCCTCGGAACGACGCTGAGTTGGTGACCCTGGTCTCGTGCGTCGAGACCGACGGGCGAGAAAGGGAAAGAAAGGTGTTGCTGGACTCTGCTGGCCAAGTGCCGGTGTGGTCGTGACCCTGAACAGTCACGGCTTCTAAATGGCTTGTTAGTACCTATGTTGCACAGGGGGCTACATACTACATGGCAGCGAAGAGCACTTACCCTCTTCTTAGTCGGTGTGTCTTTGCCGTCCGACAGCAATCCGCCTGCGGTCTTACGGAGAGAAGAGCGCTTCTGACCCGCACTAAGAGCGGTCACCCTGGTGCTTAATCTGGTTCTGGAAGAAACTGGCTGCTGGTAGGACCGCGTGCGAGTGGCCATCCCGCGATCAGCTGGGGTTGTCGGCACCTTCTTGGGTTTTCGATAGGCGCGGGTCAGCTCGCCGTCATTCCTCCCATGGAAGGATTCCCCAACCTCGATTACGGGCAGGTTTGGGGGGGTTGACTGCTGCGGCGCAGCGGTAAACTCGGACTCTCCAGCGAGCTCGACATCCCGCATCCATCCCTCAACGCGCGAGGAGGTGTGGGGGCTCAGGACGAACCGTCCCCATTGGGCGCGGGGAGTAATCTCCTTGGCGGCTGCTTGAGGCTGGTTCTCCGAGTTACCGGGCGCGTTATGGGGAAGGTCGGTGGGTGGCTCGCTGAAAGAGCCCGGAGGAGGCTCAGAAAGAGATATATCAGACGCCTCGTCCGGATGCTTGTGGGGAGGCGCGTAAAGAGGCTCACGGTGGGGTGCAGGAAGTGAGCTGGGGGCCTCGCTGGGAAGATCGGTAAATGTTGAGATGCTGGATGTCTCGCTCACAGGCATTTGGGGTGGCTGACAAGGTGGGTCGTGGGGAGACTGGTTGGGAGGTGTGGGAGGAGGTGCGGGAGGAGGTGCGTGAGTGATTGTGTCGCGGAAAGAGTAGTGAGGCCACCTAAAAGGCGGTGTATCTTCCAAATTCCGGTTGCTGGTTTGCCCGCGCAAGTCGTCGAAGTCGGGAAAATAAGAGATACTCATATTATCAATGGTTGGGAGGTGAGAGTTTTCCGGTTTCAGTTTCTTTCCTGTGAAGAGTGATTGTGCCTAGTGGTTGAAGTGTGCGCTAGGTTTTGTATCGGCTGGGTGGTATTTTATAGTCGAGGGCTTAAGGCTTCTTGAAATAGTGATGGCTCCTAGACACGAAACCCTGTGTTTGGTCGTTCCTCTCTAATTGGCACCAACAGTGAATGACTGCCGTCTCATGTCCAGCGCCTTTTCGCCATGTCGCGATAGCTTCACTTTGCCCCGCAGTCTATGAGCAGAAAAGCGGGGCAAACCTCCATAATCACTACCTCTTAAACTGCTTTATATGCATGTATATGGCTGGTTATGGCCAATATAGATTGTCGTCTTCATTGGGGATTTCCACGAGGCTATTAAATAGGTAGGTAGTGGCTTCATGGACGCAGTTCAGGTTCAAGTTTGACTTTGATTGTAGCAGCACTGTATCAAGCCATATAATATAACCCTACTAATCATAAGCCCCAGTCAGGCGAACGAACTTCAGGCATAATGTTCCATTCATTCTTAGCCGCTCGCGGAATGATTGGTGAAGAAGCAGCCCAAACTTGCTTAGGACGCAAGTCCAAGTCTCACCCTAAGACCGGAACTTGGTCACCAGCTGGACTAATATCTCTTCAGAAGACTCAGATGACACTGCCCTTCTGCAAGAATAAAGTTTGGATATTTATTATGTCTTGTTATCATCTCCCCTTCACTTTGTCACTGATCTCGGTATGAGAACATGCGTTTGAGAGGTTCATCAGAGTATTCTTTTGGCAACTTTCCATAGCAAGAGTATTAGGCCTCAGATATGTCATGGAAAGGGCTGTCTAATGATATCAACTCAACAATGTGACTGCTAATAGCTCATTAGGTACATTTAATGGTAGTCATTGTAGATGGGGCTTTTAAACAAACGCAATGTACTATTCTAACATGTAACATTGCTATTCATTCACTTCCCCTACTCAACACTGCTCGATCATGCGTATCTGGAGTCAAAGCTAATGACGTATTATATCGCAATATGAGTAATGACAAGTTAAATGCGGAATCGAGGTAAGGGTCTATTTTATGTATCAAATCGAGTCCCGGACTGGTTTGCAATCTTGGCCTTGAAAAACTCCGTTTTACATTCGCTTCCCATGAATCCCACATCCAGACGCAAGGTTCCCAGAACTCCCGAAATCAATGTTCAACATTTGCAATGATCAAGTATACTTAATTAGTTAATTAGTCCCCAAACTCTCCGACCTCGCGTCATCATCATCATGAACCGAGATATCAGGCCATTCAGGAAACGTAGGCGTCAGCCCAAACAACCAGGCGTCCAACTGAAGCCAACCATTCAAGTTTACCAACCCCGCGTGCATAAGCTCTGGGGGCACAAAATGGTGAACCTCAGCCCTGCGCTGAGGACCGCGTCTCGGCCTGGGGTCTGAACGGTTTCCAGCACGGGCCCGCCATTGCTGTTCAAAACGTGAACTAAGAGTAGGAGAGTCAGGCTGCCCGCCAGGGGCAGTAGACGACTGCGTATCAGGCTGGGAAAATTGATTGGAAGAAAACTCATCAAAGTGAGCGCCGCCAACTTTGCATTTTCATCAATCTGTGAGAAGTCATCGTCAAGGTCATTGTACTCGAAAGGGTCAAGAGTTCCTGTGAATAATCTGGCAAACAATGACTCTTCACTCATCACCGATGAGGGCGGAGTGGATGCAGTGTTTGTGCTAGAGGTCTCGCCATCAAGAGAGACAGAAAGATTTGGATTCCCGGTCGAGCTCAGGCATCTGGCCGACTTGAATACCTCCCCGAGCGTCACTTGCTGGGAGAGAAGAGTTCTCTGCGCCAGCGCGTGTGGCGTTTGTGCAACTCCTGAAGTAATCCTCGCCTGCTGCGCACCACGCCTGAGGTGAATTTGGGGTGTTATCTTCCCGAGCCTGCCAGATGAGCTGTTGGTACACCATTTTTGTTGCCAGAGGAGAGAAAGGAGCTGAAAAAGATTCCAAGAAACCCCGGCCTGGCAAACTTTGGGGGAAAACTGTCTGGTCCTTGTCTTCGTACAGCTGATTCCTGTTTTTAGGTCAGTGGCTAGAATGACTTGAAAAAACCAGTAGCGGCAGAGTTCGGCACGGCGTTTATATTGACTGTCCTGGCGCAGGCCGCTTGTCTTCTCTACGGAACATCTTTGTCTCCAACAATAGTAATATAGCAACCCCAGGACAATGAATCGAACAAAGGGAAAATTCAATTTAGAGTTAGGATTAGTCCACAAAGAGGGGAACAAAGTAATGAAGCGAATGGCCATTGAAGGAGTTCCCTGGCCTGGCTGAACGACGTCTTCGAGTCAGAAGCCCGGTCGGTCAGCGTCTGCAATGGGCTATTCCTGGACATCGTTGCGTGATCTGCCAAATCTCGTCAAAGTCGTTGTTTTGACGACGAGGGCTCGGATTCCGTATTGGCCCGGGGGCGCGGTCGGGGTGAATGCCGCGGCTCAAGCGTCTGCCGTGTTTTATTCCCCGACCCGTCTTTACCCAGATTGCTTTGTCGTCGGTGTGGTGCGGTGTCGCCCCTGAATCAAGCAGATCCCCCGCATTGCTTTCTAGCTGCTTCACCGGACTTCCCCAGTAATTGGGCAATCAAGCGGCATGACGAACCTGTCGTCATCAATATCGAGACGCGGGGGGGGGGGGGGGGGGGGGGGGGGGGGGGGGGGGGGGGGGGGGGGGGGGGGGGGGGGGGGGGGGGGGGGGGGGGGGGGGGGGGGGGGGGGGGGGGGGGGGGGGGGGGGGGGGGGGGGGGG
>JAPDFK010000395.1:0-38820 GCA_027569635.1 Lasiosphaeriaceae sp. G1095 | reverse complement strand
CCCCCCCCCCCCCCCCCCCCCCCCCCCCCCCCCCCCCCCCCCCCCCCCCCCCCCCCCCCCCCCCCCCCCCCCCCCCCCCCCCCCCCCCCCCCCCCCCCCCCCCCCCCCCCCCCCCCCCCCAATATTTCAATGATGTTCTTTCTCTCGCTCGCTCGGACAGTTACCTACTTATTGATAGGGAGGTTTTTACTCGCTCGCATTTTACAAGCACATACATACTCAATTTATGTGGGACTTGCATCATCATCAACAACAACACAAAAATGCACAATGCATTCCACCGCCCTCTCTACCCCTATCGTCTCCCCCTACTTTGTTCTCGCCCCAAGTCCAGGGACCATGGCCATTCGCCATCCGAAACTTAATATTCTTCTTCCAGGACAGAGTTGTCCCGACCTCGAGGAATTTTATTTCTTTTCAGTGGTTCACTAGGTGTTACGTCGTTTCATATTTTCGTCATGGGTTTTACTGCTGCTGCTGGGCTGTGTTTTCCTCCCCCCCTCCCCCCTTTTTTTTTTTCTCCTCCTTTTTTCCCTCCTTTTTTCTCCTTTTTTTTTTCTATCTATCTTGGTCCTTTTCGCCCGAGCCCCCGTACTAGGGAACCCATTAGCCATTAGAAGAATGAGGCATTTGAAAGTTGAGAACAAGGGTAGGAAGGAGGTCACTGTTTGAGGGCCACCAAAAGTTTTTGAACACTGATATTAATCATCGGAGTGGTAATAATTGGTGAAAAGGGGCATTATTTGTTTGTCCTGGAGTGGAGGCTTGCTCAAATTGCTTTACGGACGCAGGGTCCCCGGGGTCTCCGCACAATGGTCAATGCTGTCGGTATCAGCTCTAGCATATTATGAGATTCTCCCCAAAAAGCATAACGAGGAAAATAAATACATTGTATGTATGACCAGCAAAACAAATGCGACCAGAGGGAATCGAACCCCCCCCTCAACCTTGCAAGTGTGCACTTGGAAGGGTTGAATCCTAACCACTAGACCATGGACGCTATGAATTCATTGGATGTTAAAGTGTTAAGAATATTAGTTTATGATATTACACCTGCTGCTGAGTCAGCAGTCTTCTTTCTTCTCAACACTGGTACATCTAGCATTTTACAGATGTAGAAGGTTGAAATCCCTACGCATTTATAAACTACTAATCCTCTTTTTTTGTTATTAAATGTTTGGCCGGTTTAATCCACCATCTTTTTATAATTTTCCTTCTCGCTCTTCGCTCTCGCTCTTCGCTCTATCTCTCCGCCAAGTTAACATTCTCTCTTCGTCGTTGTAGGCTTGATCAACTCCATTTGCATTCTGTAAATATAGGTAAGTAAGTGCCTACCAACAACCCTTGCTTAACAGAACATCTCCTCTAAATTCATCATACCAATCATTTAATAATCCAAAGCGTCTCTTTTTTTTTTTTTTTTTTGGCAGAGTGGTTAACGTGCGTCGTTACCATGTTACCTTGTTTGATGCCACTTAAAAGCAGTTGAGAAAGTTCGAAGGTTCAGGAGCGGAGTACTTTGGTAGGGATAGACTTGAACCCTGCGGGCGACGAATGCAACCTTTTTTTATCTCAACCACTTTTTGATTCTATTTGTTTTTTTCCGCTGATGTTGCCGCGAGACTCGACTCGATTGATGATTGATGATGGTGCAGTGTATGTACTTTTGAAGGAAGGCCTTGGGCCACATCAAGTGGCCGGAAACGACGTGCTAATGTTGATATAAGTTCATCCCAAAGTCAGATGGATCCTCAGCTACAGGGTGGTTTCGAGATTCAGCAGCAAGAAAGCAAACAACTACGGAGGCTCGGGCCAAAAAAAAAAAAGAAAGGGTCACTTTGCCCAGTGCTCCAAGGATATAAATGCTATACCTAAGTAGGTAGTGTGCTAGCCTGCGTGCTCAGTAGTCTTCATAGGGCTGTTTATATTCCTGGCAACGCATTGATCAGGCAGTTGATGAGTCTGCGAGACAGGGTGACACTTTCTTTTGGCATGAGCCTCCATACGCTCGCTGCGAAGTATTCCTACCTCACCCACAGAGCCACGCCAGTACATCAAACCAACACACTCATTCTCCCGACGGCGTATCGCTCCGCCAAACAATCCCCAAAGAAGATGGAGGCCTTCATTGGGCATTGGGCTTTCTAAGGATAATGATAATGATAATGGTTTTTTTTTTTTTTTTTTTTTTTTTTTTGCAGTGCCTATGTGATGTGCCCCTATTCAGCCCGAAACCAGAGCCCAAGCCAGGCCACCCCCCTCCTACGGAAAATGGAAGCAAACCGGGGTATCGCCAAGCACGCAAATTTTGTGTCTGTGTGTGTATATGTGTGAAAGGTTGGACACCCAGGGAGAGCGTCAATAACCCGCCCCCCCCCCGCCTACCAAACCACCCTCCTGAACTTCTCCAAGCCTAACCTGGAGCGAAAGAATAAAAGGAAAAGGAAGCCAGCAAAACAAACTAGAATGGGGAAAACTGCCAAATCTCATGCTTCCTTCGCATATCAGCGTTTGCCAAGAATGCGCAGGTCATCCATCCATCACATCTATGGGGTCCAGAAGAGAGGGGGATCCCTCGCAAAAGCCGAAAACGCTCTATCATAACCCTTCTCTGTCCAACGTGTTAGGTGGCCTTGACAACTTGTCCTAATTGCTCGAGAAAGTGCCCATGGGCCGAAAGCCAGTAGGAAGGACTCAAAATTAAATAGGGGCTTCTGTTAGAAAGCACTCCAAGCCCAGCCAAGTGAATGGTTGAGCCGAGACATTGATTGCTGTTTGGGCGAAATCGTCCAAGTATTCTTTTAATCTTTCCCCTGACGCCAGATACGCCAATTGCAATGCAGATGTGAGATTTGCTGTCGTGTTGTGTGCGTGGGAAATTTCCGTGGTCCCATCAGCATAAATTCAGTCGTGCGCGTGCGATGCCGAGTATGAAAGACTTTGTCGGCGGTAAATGATGCTCACGAAATGACACCGGACTTGACCTGTGGAAAGACTCAGAGTCAGACATCAAGTAGAGACCCACCAAACCTTGCACGGCTTACGAGAAAGTCCCAAAGCATCTTCATGAGCGGATCCGGTAGCGTATACAGATCGACTGAGAACTCGCCAGCTATAGCCCTGTCAGCGCCAACCCCAGTCCCATTTTTCCATTGCTTCAACGGGTTTCCGCTAGAGGATGGGCCGTTATTATGCTGATGCTCACCATCGACGTTATTCTGGATGTACGTGGTCTCGTCTTTGTGGTCGTGGATCATCTGAATGACCTGCAGGAGGTCATCCTCCGAGAGCTTGACGAGAGCATCCGCCATCTTCTCCACGTCAAACGACTTCTTCTTCTTGCTGCCGTCGGCCTTTTTGAGCTTGCGTTCCTCGTCAGAAGGGAGGGGACCGGTCTCGCGGAGGAGCTGTTGCAGCGACTGCGAAGGGTTCTTGAATTGAATTACGTGGATGTTCTCGTATTGCGGAGCGGCAAAGTTGAGGTCGTGGGCGATGGTCGATTTGCCGCCCTTCTCAGTCGTGAACAAGTCGATCGTCATCTCGAACTCGCCCCATCCCTCGTTTCTGCACCGGAAAGGGGGCTCCGTGAAGGCTGTTCAAAGATTTTAGCTTCTTGTTCTCCCCCATTATGCACATACATTCAAGGTAATGATGATGTCGGGAGGGGACGTACTCTGGATGGGGTTGTCAAAAGACGGGTGGAGGTGGTAGACGGCCTTGGTGAAGCATCGCGCAGGCCTGTCCTTTCCATCTTGATCAAGAACAAAGATCTCGACAGTCCATTCTTTCATGGGGAAGCCCTCATTGACGGCGGGCTTGTTGCTGTAGAGAAGGAAATCGTGTCAGCCAGCCAACTCGCGTCTCCACGTCTTCCAGTTACTACCGCGCCACACGTACATGTTGTGCTGCTCAGTGACAACTTTGATCTTGCGCTGTGATGTTGCGATTTGCGTTAGCCACTGTCTAACCCTCGGACCTTAGATCGCGACTCCCCTTACCCCCCCTGGCCCTTCCCTGGCTTACTCCTCGAGAAGGTTTGGGTGACGAGGGCTAGGGAGAAAGGGGAAATACGAATTTGATGGGCCTTGTTGGCTGGAGATCATAACTTACTTCAACAATCATCTTGACGGTACCTTTAGCGCGTTGGATGCGCAGCGACTTGCGTGGAGCTTTCGCAACGATCTCCTCGAGGGCGTGGGCCTCCTGAACCTCCGCTTGATTTCCTGGAAAGTTCAAGGATTAGGCCATACACGTCAGGAACCGAGCCAGATACAGCGAAAAATACACGGTTTGTTGTTGTGGTTGGGGCGGGGAGGAGGAGGGACAACGGAATGGGTGGTGGGGGGCAATATAATAGCTGCACGTACAGCTGCGTAGGCGAATGTCCAGGGGGGGGGGGGGGGGGGGGATGTGACAGATGGCGTATATGGATGGCTACAACGGCAGGGGAACAAAGGCGTTTCGAGGGGATTGGGATCTGGCGACACGGGTGTGGTGAGCAAAGGTGGGCAGGGCAAGTCGGATTGATCGCGGCGACAAAGATGGGTCGTCGGGAAGCAACAACACAACCTGTGACAATCCCATGGATTCGGTGCGCGGGACCGAGTTTCTGCACGTAAAACGTACCTCCAAGCACTCCAAGCGCCTGTGGCGCCCTGCTGTGGCTGCGACGAGCTGGCATTTTGGGTCCGTGCACAGCTGATCGTTTTGGTGAATGGGGAATTAATCAGATATGTGGCGTAAATGTTCAACTTGGTCAAGGCGAAGCTCTGAAGATGAGTGAAGCAGGCGAGATTCAAAGTCGAACTTCAAAGTTCGTAACGATCGGGAAAATTATTGTAGAGTTGAAGAGGAGGGTAAGTGGAAGGAGATTTCGATTTGTATTATTTGTATTGAGGTTATTCTTTTTTTTATTTCTTTCGCGTTCCTTCCTTTCCATATCGGAAGCCAAGAGGTTGACGCGAAAAGTGATGTTCACTGTCGACTCACTTCTTCTTCAGTATCAAAACTCCATTTTTGCCTTTAAAAGGAGACGACACTAGAATGAATGGATTATAAAGATCCAGGGCTGTGGGACCGCCGCCAAAATAACTTCCCGTTCTTTGCTCTCCTCGCCTACGTCCATGCAACGGCTTCATCGCCGTGATCGGCGTTTCTCTCACCTACAAACTATTGTTGCTCAATCCATCTGTGTCAAACTGAGTCCCTGGCATAACAAAAAAGAATCCGCAGGAAGGCGCATCTAAAAAAAAAAAGGTAAATGGAAGTATGGGGGAAACTCAATGCTATTTAGTCTATCTACAACTACCGGTTGCTTAGTCGGTTGCTTCCAAAGAAAGGCAATGGCGTCTTTTTCTGCTAGAAGTCTGAGAAAGACCCACGCTGTTCCCATTCCAAGTTCATGGTCATCCATCCCACCCATCTTCAATGAGCCATCCCTGTCAGTCACAGTCGCCTCCAGGGGGGTGGTATATGGCGTGGGGTGGGATCGGTCTTGAAAGGGCCTGTGGTGCTTTATTTCCTGATCTCGTTTTCCATAAAATAATAGTTGATATTTTCAACGTCTTTATGCGGCGACTTCTTTGGTCTCCTCCTTGGCCTCCTCCTTGGCCGGCTCAGCAGCCTCCCCCTTCTCCTCCTTGGCCGCCTCAGAAGAGGTGAAGTGGGCCTCGTTCTCCTTCTGGGCCTTGATGAAAGCGTCCTTGAACTGGTTGGCGTTATCAGAGTTGGCAAACCGAATGGCTAGGGTGACTGCCTCGGGCTCTCCTTCGGACACATCGGCAGCAGCGTTCCACACCCAGCTTCGGTCGGAGCCGACGTTGGGGGATAGCTTCATCTCAGGCACGACTAGTTTTATGTCAGTGGCTAGGACAGTTGAGACAGTGAGGAGGTAGCAGGGTGCATACTATAGTGGTTGGCGCAGACCTTCAGGGTCTTGTCCCGGCGCATGACCAGTCTAGTTTTGCCATTCTCGCGGTGCTTGAGCAAGCGGATATCGCCAGTGCCGCGCTCTTTCCACTCGCTCGACTCCCGCACGAACTTGAAGAGCTTAGCGCGCATCTTGAACAGTTGCTCCTCCGACTCCTCGTTGGTCTTGACCTCGACCTTCTCGGTCAAGTGGATAACGGGCTCGAAGTGGATATCTTCGGACTCGGGGGCTTGCTCCTCCTGTTTGAAGTAGTATATATTAGAAGCTGGGCCCGGCTTATTGTGTCCTGGGTAAGATAAACTCACCTCATCGCCGCCCTTGCTCGCGGCGGCGGCGGCGGCGGCGGCCTCGCGCTGGGCCTTGGCACTGCCAGAGTTGTCGCCACGCTCTTCATCATCCTTCTTTTCCTTCTTGGCACCACCGCCGAACATGGAGAAGACGGAAGACGTCGTGACGGACGCAGTCGTGACAGACGCAAGCTTATCAGCCGTGCTGGTAGACTATGTACGCAAAAAAAAAAAAAAATTTGCATCATGTCAGTCAGGGACCAAAGTAAAATGACAATGAATCTGCAATAAAACAACATAGAGATATGGAGAAATGGAATATTTATAACCACACTGACGTCTCGCAACACTACCAAGTTGCTTGGCGTGGGATCGAAGCAACACAGGGGAAAAGGAGAAGAACAGCTGGGAACATACCTCCTGAGGGGCTGCAACCTCCTCGGTCTTGACCTCCTCGATCGGCTTGTCGACGTTCTCGGCAGACATGTTTGCGTTGGGTTGCGAGGCTGCGGTTACTAAGGGAAAAGACGAAAAGCGCATGTCAGTTTAAGTTGTTGCTTGCAAGCTGCTGCAACCCCATCGCCACGCCACAGCAAGCACCCCGCCATGTGCTTGGGCTCTCACGAGCGCAAAGGCGGGGTGTGTGTGTGACTGCGAAGCCATTTTCTGACTGGAAGAGGGGTCGGGGAGGGTCGGCCAAACATACCAAATATTGCAGTAATCGGTGGGCAGGTCAGAGTGCGTTTGATAAAGTTGTCTTGGTGTGCGATGTGGTTTTGGTTGGGTTGTTCGTGGGGACCCGAAGAAGAAGTGGATGATGGAGGTGGAAAGGCCAAAAAATGATTGCCCCTCATCTGCTTCTGAAATCAACAAACGGGACCACGAGTCTGACTACAAGTGCCTTACCGGGGGGGGGCAATTCTGATTGGGTCGCAAGGGTCGAACAGCCAGGACATTGGGCTGCCTAATTTTCGAGTCCGTGCGTGAATCGATTCATGGTGGGGGGAATTGTGGTTATTAAGCTGGGCCAAAATAAGTGCCAAACCTCGTAACTGTTTCTCTTGACCCCAAACGACCAATATCTCACTGGGAATTTCTTCTTATTGCTTTCCGATCTCCTACTAATTACTTCCTGTACTTATAAGTCCTTTTATTCTACTCTTTCCAAAGACAGTGAGACCCCAGCTATTGCCTTGAACAGAATACCTAGCCATCACAGATCGGTGATTTTTGATAACACCTGCAAAGAAGACAATGCTGCCGGTATCAGACAGTATCACCTAGTCGTAAAGTGCTGTATAGGTATTTCGTCACTCAGGTACTATATAATGATGTAAGAGAGCCAGAATCCGGATTCCAGAGCGCAACGTCAAATGCGGGATCCTGCAATATCCCAGCCCCCGTCTTCGGTGAGCCGTTCATCTGCCTTCCCAACTCGCCCCCCAAGCAATGCGAAGCTAGTACCGTGCCCCTTCGCCCTCATATCCGAGCTTCGGTGCCCATGGACTTGGTGAAACAGCTAGCCTGATCACTACTATTGAGGCACCGCGTCTTCATGGAGAGAAAAAGAGGACAGAGTGAAGATGATTATGGGCCACGGAGCGGATAAGAAAACATATGCAACCCCTAACTTAGTAAATCAAGAGCCGCGCAACTCCAGTCCAGATCTCCAGCCTCAGTCCCGAGCTTGAAAGGTATTCCCTGATCCATGTACCGTCCGTTGGTCCAACCACCAAAACAAAATGCTCCATAACAGAAAGGAAAATATGGAAAACCTCACCCCTTGATCATCTTCTTCCACCGGCTATCCTTACCACCGGCTCGCGGCTCCTTCAGGTCCTTAGCACCGAATCGGAGTTTGCCATCCTTCATACACTGGCGGCATTGCCGCTTGCCGAATATGCCACACGACTCCTTGGACATCTCCTTCTCTTGCTCCTTCTGGCCCCCGAGGAGCTCGTCATGTTTTATCTTGAGAAACCGGGAAGCATTACGCTTGTATTCGGCGTACTCTTCCTTCTTACCTTGAAGCTTGAGCCACCAGAGTTTGGAAGTAATCTGCGCCTGGAGGATCGAGACTTCACGGATCTTATCCGCCGACTTCAGCTGGCGAGACAAACACTCCGTAGTGTCCCTGACCATCCGAGTCACATCGTCTGGTCCCATAGAATGCTTCACCCGGTTCAGGGTATCCGAGTAGTGGCTCTGCGCAGCCTTCACGCCATGTTTGAAAGCTGAAGCTGCCTCGCCGCGTAACTTTGCAAGACTGGCGGCGGCAGGTACGTACGCGTCCTCCACCTTGTGCACAGTCTCGTCCGCGGTAGAGGATACAATCTTGGCAATATCTTGCAACACATGCAAGCCTGCCTCCATCACCTCAATAACCACCGGCTTTCCGAAGTCAACCTCAAAGGTCTCGTTGATTTTGGGCTTGCGTGATGTGACGACAGAGACATTCACAACACCATAGGCGTCATTCTGCCTGATCTCGACGATGATTCCTTCGTCCACGGAAGAGAGCTTTGTCTTTACGGACTCCTCGCCGCGGTGTACGTCAATGTCAATGGCGCCTTTCGCAAGCCATGATGCTTTGTTTCCAGAGGGCATCTCCACCAATATCTCGTTTCTGCCATGGATGCGCGCAGAACAGACAGTCTTCTGTGCATCGGGCTCGACAGGGCCAGATGGCTTGTCCGAGAGAAATCCAGCAAAAGACAGAGCCGAAGCCAAGGTACTAGCTGATGGCCGCGCTTGACTAATCTGGATCGTTTTGGTGGACGTGACGCTGATCACAACCGTCGTCGTAGATGTCGACGCCGACCGTGCAGTAGTTTCTGGACGGCCGATAAAGGTCGCGGACGAGGTAATGACAGCGCCAGTTGGGGATGCTGCTTGGATTGATGACGAGTTTCCTGATAGGCCCGGAAAGAGCATGGAAAACATAGGGGCAATGGCCGCCATGAGCAGCGGAACAACGAGAGCAACGATCCACTTATTGCGCTCGATGATCTCAACGACCTGGTCGCGAGACAAGCGAGACAGCCTCGTAGCCACGGGCTTCTGCTCTTTCATGCCAGGGACTTCCTCGCTCGGCTCGGCGTCCTCAGTACCGTCCGGCTGCTCAGTGTCGGGCTCCTCGGGCCCCTCAGGGCTCTCGGAAGGACGGTCAAAGTGGAGACTATTGAATGGGAGGAGGGTCGAGGGGTTCTGGAGTGCCTGGTCGGCGTATCTAATTGAGGAAGCACGGGAAGAATCATCAGACTCGTCATCAGAGTCGCTCTCGGTATCGTAGTGGTTATCGGAATGGTTTTCAGAGCCGTCCAGGCTGTGCACGTCATCGGGTCGTGAGACCTCGAGCGAGCCAGTCGACTCGGACAAACGGCCATCCTGACTCTCGCTGTCTGTGCCGTTGATTATTTCGTAGGCCGAATCGGCCAGGCTGATTGAGTCCGACATGGCGGACGGTTGCATAATGTCGGGAGAGCTGTTCGAGACCCAGTTGGCCAGATATTGGCTGCCCTGAGGTTTCGGGAATCGAAGGGCTGGCATAGACAGTGAGGTTGGCAACGGGGGCGATGGCGGGGTAGGGCGTAGAGCCTTGTCGTTGCTTGGTGTTCCTGGGGAGTGTTGTTGGGTCTGCAATTCCATAACGAGGCGAAGATTGTCAGCCTCTCGAATAACACGTCATGACCTGATGGGCCATCCAAATGCGTGGGAAGGATCGAGATTGAATAGGAAGTTGGTGCCGAGACAAAGGTTGAGGAAGTTAGTTGGTGGTGGTGGTGGTGGTGGTGGTGGTGGTGGTGGTGGTGGTGGTGTCAGAGTGAGGGGCACTCGAGGCAACAGCCCGGAAGGAGTGAGGGGGCGAGGAAGGCACAGACAAAAGGCCGTCTTTCTAGATGGCAAAACGAAAAGAAACCCGTCCAAGTTACCTTATAGTAAAAGGAATAAGTTGGTCGGTTTTATCGTCACCAGACAGAAACTTGAGCCTTGGGTTCTTGCTGGCCGCGGTTTGGGTTTCCGTCTTTTATTATATGGGCGAAGCTGCCTGGCGTATGAGGTAGGTAGGTAGGTTGGTTGGCGGGGGTGGGGACTCAAGGACAGAAGGCGCGCAAGCTCCAAGGTCGTGTCAGCCTGTGAGTGACCTTCGGGTCTTGTCGGCGGGGGGCCCAAGCTACGAGAAAGTCAGAAAATACCGACAGCGCAGCTGCTACGGGGGAGTGTGCTGGCTGGCTGCGTCCCAGGTTGTGGGCGGAGAGGAGAGAGAGAGCGAGCAGGAAGAAGGGAAGAACCAGATGCAGAACAGCGCAAGGTGAATACGGCAAGGGGAAATTGGGAGTCAGTCAAGATGCGATGGATGCAGGTTGGTAAAGTGGGCTACGACACGATACACGATACGGACCAACATGGCAATGAACCCTCAGCGCCTGACCAACCTGCCTGCCTGTGTGCCTTCCAATAACCGTGGCTTTGTTCTCAGGCGCAACTCGGCTGCTATCGGCGACTGGAGCATCCTACCCTTTGATATGTTAGGTATTAGGTAGGTAGGTAGGCAAGGTAGGTAAGTCGATAGTGGGGTTGAAGAGTCACCTCGCCCAAGCATTGCGGGATGCAAGGTTCGTGGCAGCCCAGGCCCGCCCAGGGAGGGGAGGGGGTCCCCACCGCGCTTTGTTTTGGTTGACGAATGACTTCCACATCGCCTTCATTGAGTGCCGTCTTCACCTGTCTCTGCCTGGCAGTTTCGATATCAAAGTGGGGGGTCATTCTCATAAACTTACACGCCAGGCTTGGGATGGAATTCAATCACATTCATTGCATGGCCAACCAAATGACTTGGAGGTATGCACAGTAGGTAGGTAGGTATGCACAGACAGGAAATCACAGCATAGCACAACTGATCACTCATCACATTGTGGTAAATTTAAATCCCTACAAATCAACCAGATATACCGAGATGCCACTTGGAGGTTCCTCATCCTCAAGTCTGCGCGTTATCGCCTGACTGTGATACTGGTACCAGATCTCTCCCCGCTTCGGCCTTGGCGTGGAGGTTGGAATCACACGCCCGAAGCGTCAATGGAGTAGCGTCTTTTCACATCCTCCACCTCTCTGCGTCACATCTATCCGGCCAACTGCAAGGTAGTGAATATCAATGAGAAAATTACTACGTATTCCATTTCCATTCCATAAGATTTGTTTGTTTCCGGAAAGAAATTTGGCTTCCACTCATAGTACTTTCTTGCTTGCATCTTGGATCGGGATTTTTGCTCTTCAACATTCGAAATCGCCCCTTGCGGTTGGAAGGCCTACCTAGTAAGTGACGTCAAAGACAGGGCCTCAAAATCTGTCTCGGTATTTGAAGTCCATTGAAATTGTCAACACCGGCTAAGAGATAATGAAGAAGCCCACCCCAAGTAATTACAAAGAAAACAGCTCCAGTGAAAATAGCCACAAGAACTCCCAGCCAGCATCCATATAAAATGAACCCCCATTTGAGCCAGGCAACGATGGTATCTTCATCCTTTGAGACATGATGGTCATACACAAGTAGAACTTTCTTCCATCGGCCACGCAAACCCCCAAGGAAAAACAGGATATAGAATACCCCGTATCTAAGTATAAACAGAGGGAGCCAATTCAGACCCCCAAAGAAACCGTCCCAAGCGAAATAAAAGCCTTCGCGGCGCTCACAGATACCGGGATCATATTGGTCTACCTGGAAGGAGTCCTCACAATCAATCATTTCACAAAATGTTGTGCTTGTGGAATAGCCTCTTGAGAGAATCGGTATCAAAGTCCTCATGGTCCGGAAGCATCTCTATCAGGCCAGTGAGGTTGGCGAATAGGTCGCCTTGATTGCGGTATGCAAGGATGGCCGGTACGCCGGCATTGTCAAACTCAATATCCTCGTAGTGCACTTTGACGAAGTGGATGGTAGGATACGTGCCAACGATGGAGGTGAGTGCCGACTCGATTGTCGACGAGACCAGGGACTGATTGATTGGTCAGTACATACGCACCAAGATGATGGTGGAAAAAAGCGAGCCCCCTCGGAAAGGAGGGGTTGAAGGGAGAACGTACCTCGTGATCATAGACAAACACAAGAACCGTCGTGTCTCTCCCAACCTTTTCTATTGCGTCAAGATAGCCGAGCGCATCAACTTCGTCAAAACGGCCAAATAGCCTTACGCTCGGACTTGTCCTCCGGTTCCGCACGGCCGGAGCCCGGGTCTCAGCCTCTAGCTCGCGCCTTCGGCTCTCTCGCCACTGCTCCAAGAAAGAAGCCTCGTCCGGGTCCTCAGCGCCGCTGCCGTCGCTCTCGGGCCCACTGCTCCGATCATGCTTGACACTCTCTAGGCCGAAGACGCTGCGGCGCGCGTTGCGCACTCTGTCCTTCCATTTGCTTCGTCGGGCGTTCTCATAAGACCGAGCATCGGCAATGACACCTTTCACGCCAGTGGCGTGTCCACTGTCAAAGGACGCTTGGGGGAGGTGGATGTCAGCGCGACCGTCCAGTGTTGTCATACGCATGGCGGCTTCGATCTGTTCGGCACGGTAGCGATCTTCCTCGTCCTCGCTTTGGTGAGCGGCGTCTCTCGCTGCAGCGTCTCGGTCCTCGGGATGTATGTCGTCGTGGTCGGTATGATTGTTCTTAGCGACGAAGGCAGCGAACTCTTCCTGGGCTGGAGTAGGATTCGACATGACTGGGGGGGGGAGGAGCAAGAAGCTCTGCACGAGGGCCACTACGGTTTACTATATAGGGACTCGCAAGACTCGAGACAGGGCGGGGTAGCCCAATGGAGTGGTAGGAAGGGTAACTGCTGTATGGATAGCAGGGGAGGAGGAGATACGGCAAGCCCGTGTGACAGGGAGTGCACTGCCTGTAGAATGGCAAAGTCTCGTCGAGTATGGTACGACTGGCAGGTGGGCGTGTGGGCTGGGCCGACGGTCAGCGGGAGAGAACTGTGGTTGGCTCTATCGCAGACGATCTATCCACAAACACTCCTTGGCTCTTGCAGCAAACTGAGGGCCGTGACCTTGCTGACGGATCGAGGGCGGAAGAAGAGCTTGGTCTGGGTGGATGTGCAGTTCTGGAAAACTCGGACAGAGGAACAACCCACCAGAGGCAGTAATAAGTAGTTATGGGGTATAATAGCCGGTTGCACACGAGCACATAAGCTGGAGCAGCCGGGATTTGCCTCGAGCAGCCCCTGAGGATGCGTCAGAGGGTTTCAGACCAGTGATGCCCGAATGCAACGACAGAGGTTCGGCGCTGGCGGGTGCGGTGAGGGGCGGTGATGTGGTGCAGATAGCTAATTGGCTTATGAACCACGTGTCAGACAAATGCAACAGACAAAAGTGCGGTGGAAGGAACATGGCTTCCGTGAAAAACATAAACTATAGTATACATACAGTACATACCTAGGTACTCCCCTGGGGACGAAAAAGTTCCAATGTGCATAGGGGTGAACGCTGTTGAGGAGTAGAACTGCTCTTACCAAAAAGGCAACAACGAGATGATGGCGGGTGGTGATGGGGGGCGGTAGAGGGGGGGGGGGGGGGGGGGGCATGTGGGAACCCAGAAAGTGGGATCGGCTGCATGTCGCGTGGTTGACAGGGATTATGAGATGGATGCCATCCCATTCCCCTCGAGTCTAGTGAGTAATGCGCAGGCGGCAGGGATTGTTGGGGTGATAATTGGAGGTGTGTGAGCCTGTGAGGAGCCAGTGAAGGCGTCAAGAGAACAGAGTTCACTGCCAATGGGTGAATACGGCCGATTGATGAAATTGAAAGTCGCAACTGCACGCCCAACACCTGGCACTATTACTGGGCAGCCGTTGAGGCTCGCTGCGTTTCTGCTCTATGTATAGAATAGAGCGGGCATTTGCAGCGCATGAGTTGGCATACCCCTTACATTATGTACCAGCTTACGTATCCGTACCGGTATGGCCAAGCAAGCCAAGCACTGCATCCATTGGTGGCGTGGAGGGGGCACGGGAAGGGGCGCACCAACACTTGAACACACCTGAAGGAGCCCCCCCCAGGAAGGCCAACCAAACTCAAATACAACAAATAAGCACAGCTTTTGCTCGGTCATTCGGGCTTCGAATTTCAAATTGCTGAGGGCTCCGTCGAGCAAGGATGTCTCTTCAGCTGTGCCCAACGCCTCGCCCTCAAGAGTCAAGACATGGGGAGCAAACACTCGTGTAAGGCCGGCGGCACAGCGTCCTGCCACGTGCCGGCGCTGTGCCATCATCCGTGATGCCATCCCCGTCCTCTTTTTGAAGGCGGCGACGACTAGGAAAGGTGCAAAACTACTAATGGGCACTTGAATTGATTCTCCGCGCGGGGCAAAAAGGGGTCCGTCCCGGCAGAACAGAAGCAGATAATAAGCGCGGATGGGCTCAGGCTTGGGCACATTCTAGAGCACATGTACGTATGTACTGGAGTACTTTACAAGCCCTTGAAAGGCCTAGCTTGCTGGAGAACGGGAGAGCCGGAGGGCTGGAGAGATATATAGCTCTATACATAGGAGATAGGTAGGGGCAAGTTGCAACAAGGGCGGGATGGCATCTGATAGGCTCAATTGAGGTTAAAGGGGACAGGCTTCTGTCAAAGGTTTTGGGTGTGTAGTACACGACATGTACATACAACTGACAAGGCTGCATTCGGCATTGTGTTGTGTGTCGTACTCTACATAAGGTGAGGATCTGCATGTGTCATTACCTCTCCAGTATAGCATAGATTGAAAGAATGATTATCAAGGAACTTGAACCATGATTCCTCTCAAAAGTAATTCACCAATATCACCATGTCCGCGAAAATATCTCCAAGTAGTGAATTCGCTGATGATCAAAGACGTTTTGTTTAGGTCGAATTTCTTTTCGTGTCCCCTTTCCCGGCGCTAATGCACTGAGTCGGGTGAGGAAGGAAAAAATCCCAAAAGTGATCAGCATGCACTTGTTTCAAGGCTCGTTTCATCGTCCCTTGTTCACTAGGGCCAATGTTTCCCCACCACCCAGGCTTGCCAGGGATGAAGTGTGGAGCCAACCTTCCCCCCCCTGGAGAAAAGTTTTCTAGAAGCCTTCCATTACTCCCTTTGAACAAAATATTGAATGACTCGTACGGATGTACATACCTTACTATATACCTAGGTAAGGGAGTGCCGTATTTCCTAGCGTCCCAGTGCCGCGAGGATGGCATCACCATCAAATCCCTATCCATACGCCGCATTGGAATCCATCTCTTTGCAACAGCGGTTAATCCCTTCGGACTCTGATTATGAAAAGGGAACAACAACCCCCTCCCCCCCCCAAAACAAACACGATACCTACACAGTATGGAGCCGTTAAGAAACATGTGTGAGAGAGCCAAATGCCGAGTCACTTTTACCATGACATTTGAAAGTCGGTGGGATCAGATCATCCCCCAGTTTCTCGCCTCGCCAATCCCACCCAACCGCGTACTGGTTTCGATGGCCATTGGTGAGCCATTACTGGAAATCTACGGTTCTGATGCGGGCTATTAGGGTAGTATATGTATAGCGCGAAATATCATCTCGACTCTACACTAGCTCTAGTTGTGGCAATAATCAAACCGGCAACCCGAGGCAGCAAAAATGAGTCTTGTTAACATACCTAGCCGCTGGCCCCTTTTTTGGTGTGGGCTTGAGCGTGACCTAAAGGGGTTGCCTGCAGATGCTGCGGCGGCTATTGAAGGAGAGGGACAGGATTGTCAATTCAATTTCAGATTATTTCTCATGGGGGAACAAACGTTTTCCCTCATTCTCACGCATTCACATTCCTCGTATATTTCCCTCCTTCTTTTCTTTATACTCTCGGGTTTTATGCCTCGACGTAGCATACCGTGGGGTGGCATCGTTGTTCCTTCACAACAAATATGTCTCACGACACAACCGCCTGACCTAGATGAGATATACAAGGGAAAGAAATGAACGTTCTACTCAGTGCTTGAGAATACCAACACAACAGCAACCGGGCTCTTATTCCACGTGTCGAGGCCGCTTCAGTTCTTCACAAGGCATAGATTGCTAGAAGCCCCAGATGCTCTCCCGTTCTTCTCCGAGCGCTCTTGTCTGATAGTGTATGCGTGCCCCTTTATCTTTTGACCTGAGCCCTCGGGACGTACCCGAATTTATCATGGCTCAAGACGGCTCTCTGCTTGTGTTATGGATGAACCTACCTCGTACTCATAATTGGTTTCTGGTTGTCGTTCGTTCGCCCTATCACGTGTGGTTATATGCTACTCCACAATGATGTGCGTGCTGGGTCAGGTATACGAACAAACATATGTGAGTGGCTATACTAGCTCTCTGATGCTTTGAGAGAATTGTGTCCTTGTGAGCCCCCCCCCCCCCTTCTCGTAATGTAACCTGAGTACCATCTTGGTTGTGAGGCTACTGCTGCTGCCCGTGGTTTGGCCTTCGTTAGGCTATCATTTGCACCTACCACCAGTCAAAATAACACCTGTCTTCACTCCAAAGACTAATACTACGCTTATATATCTGGGCTCCAGTTTATGGTAGGGCGCCTGTCTGGTGTGTCGTTACATCAACATTCTCCCCTCAAGTCATGACTTGGCGGTTTCGATTTAGTACGCAGCAAAGTTGTAATAGAATGGCGGTGTCGGGGAAGGAGAAACCAAGACGAGACGCAAAGGTCCCTTAGTGTAGGGAGACGAGGTTGCATTTTTGTGGACGGACAGATCTGTGGGTTCGTCTTATATATAAGTCGCACTGGCGGTGACGGTAGGTGGGATGTGCTGAACGATGGGGGAAATGTTGTACATACTACTACTACTACCTTGATCTACTACCTTACCCACCCACATCCACGGCGCTGATGAGACGGGAGATGGGATGGTAGGACATTAACACTACCTACCTATGTACCTAGGGAGTTAAATGTGCTTTTGAGTTGAAGTAGTAAACCCTTTTTTTTTTCTCCCGGCCATTGGGTTTTGCTTTTTTAATATTCATTGTCAGTGAGTGTTTTTCTTCATTAGCTATACGGCTAAACAATCCCAAACGGGGTGTCTCTCGGCTGCTCTTTGTGCCTTAAATGGTACAGGAAGGAGGATGAGATGAAAAGGAGGAATATATTTGTAAATGAACACACACGAGTCCTTGATGAATAAATATTTTTTTGGGCAAAAGCGTAGGTGAAAAGTGACGGGGGTTGAATCCATCTGTTCGTCGGAGAGTAGGGTTGCAGATTTGCGACTTTGACACGTTTTGGCATGCACTCCGCAAAAAAATCAATCTCCGCCCGCTCCCCCCAGGGATCAGGGGTGTTACGGATGAAAGATCCGAATCTCGAAACGTCAAGTTCAAGGCTGGTAATATCTATGTATACCACAAGAGCGGAGAGGGGTGATAGTAGATAGACTCCGTTGTGACTTTCGACGAAGTTGGACGATTGTGAAGGTTGGTTGGGTTGGGAAATTGAAGTGTGTCGTCAGCCTCGAAGCCAGCAGCACATGAAACGTTTATATGTTCGAAGAAAAGAAGAAAAAAAGTCATATTTTGGCTTCCTAGAGTTAATAAGCCAGCCATTCACGCAATAATTTCCCCACTGCGGCATACTGGCAATACTACACCGAAGACTCCCTCCCGGCGCTCGAGACCTTCTCCGACTGTTGAGACCCAGACCTTGCAAATTGCCCGCTTCTCACAACTTGCGGCTAAAACAACCACACGCCCGGCCCACGATCTGCGACTCGGATCTTTTTCATGCCCAGAGCGACGGCGATCAGGGCGGGTGAAATATGTGAAATATGGGCTGAACGCCGAGTCCAACCACACACGGCTCTTTAGCACTCAGCTGGAACACTTGCGAGTTGGGAAAATCTGCCCCACTGCCAAAAAAAGAAAAAGGTTGAAACGATCAGCCTCTAGACCGACGTTGTACCAGACGGCAGGAAAGGGCAAGCTCGAGATTCATGTGAAGCACCAACCTCCCGGCCCCGATCTCTCAGGGGTGGCAGAAGAGTGTGGGTATGTGTGGGTATGTTTGCGTGTTTGTGCTTGCGTATGAGATGTGTGTCTGTAGAAGAAAGACGGACGGCTATCCGTGATGAAGTAAATCCCCCATGAGCTTGTCTCCCGTCCATCCGCTGTTCGGATTGCTTGTTGATAAGACCCGAGGATCTCCTTGGTTTGGTTCCTGCTCCCCCCTCGCATTCGGCCCAACGACCCCCCATCTCTGTTCTGTTCTAGTGCATTGCAATGCTTCCTTCCACTTGAAAGATGAAGCTCCTGCTGTTCTCAACCTCGATCGGTCTACTACTGAGCGTTGCTTCAACAGCTGCTGCCGCTGATGCTTGCGCCGGGGCGCAACCAGTGAAAGCTCCTGCCAGCAATGCTTGCCCAAACATCCACATCTTTGCCGCGCGCGAGACGACGACACCTCCAGGATTCGGGTCGACCCAGACGCTCGTTGACATGCTTACGAGAACGTTTCCTGGGACGACATCCGAAGCGATTATATACCCTGCCGCAGGTGGGGATAACTACAGCACAAGCGCAGGAGAAGGGATAGCGGCCGTTGTCAAGCAGACTTCGGCGTTTTCAGCCCAGTGTCCCGATAGCATCATAATAATGCACGGGTATTCCCAGGTGCGTCCAACTGACTCAAACCACGAGCGCCAATGTGCCCATAGTTCCATGTTTTTATTGCTTTGTCTGAAGAATCACGGTCAGCTGATTGAAAAGAGTACAGGGCGCCCAGATCATGGATGACGCATTTTGTGGAGGGCCAGACCTACCTCAACTCAACTCATCGGTATCACTCGTGTCCAGAGCCACAGCCAAAAACGTGGCAGCAATAATATTGATGGGCAACCCACGACATGTTGACGGATTGCCGTTCAACGTTGGCAACGCCACGGCAGGTGGGGTGAGCCGATGTCCATTCTTCGTACGTTTGAGGGTTTGCGCTGACTCCGACTGTCCATGCAGTTTGCCGCACGACCAGTAGGATTCAAATGTCCTGCTTTCGAAAAGCGAATCCAAGCATATTGCGACTCACCCGACCCGTTCTGTTCAAACGGAACAGACCCAGAAACACATCAGGGGTATGGAAAGGTCTATGGGAAAGAAGCACTGATTTTTATTGTCAGCAAGCTGATAGCTTCATACCGGTAATCTGACTATTTGGCCAAGTTTCCCGTTCATGAGGCTAGAGGGACACCTTACTCGTGTCATGTATGAATCACTCGTTATTTTCCGGTGGTGTACCGGTTTCTCAATATTTATAGGGTATGTAGTTAATGAACTGAGCTGAGCTTTCCAAGGCCATGTCTTCATGTATAAGGCGTGCCCATGAATTTGAAGCGACCCAACTACCAGGCGGGTCGGACGCTGTTCGGTGATGCTGGGAATGTTGTTCCGGGTTCTGGGTACCCCTCGGGGCTCGCTGCAGCATAGTGTTGCTCGGTCTGCGCCAGAAGTGATTTCAGCCACATCTGTGTGGGAAGGTCGCCAAACTCGTAGGCAATTCGCACAGGATATCCTATGCGGTATGGTCCCATGTAGCCAACTCGGACTGTCTCGACAGAGCGGAATATTTTATTTGCCATCTGCCTGTTGATCTCCACAAAGTCGATTGGATGTTGGCAGATGTTTAAAATTTCCTGGAGGATTAGCATGGTCGCCCAGTAACTCATATATACGCTTCCGTGCCAGGCACTATCGTAGCGAAGTGTGGTGTCGAAGATGGAGCCTGGATCGCTTGAAGGCATCTCGACGGGAGCGGGCGCAATCTGCTCAAAGGCCTGGAACCACGAGCCATAGTCGGCGTGTAGTTGTGCCGTGTCCTGGATGAGTGACACTAACTGGAGCATGTCGACCGGTAAGTGGCGCCTGGTGGCTTCCCGAAGCATCAGGCCGCGGTGAAGAATTCCGGGTACCTTAGCTAGGTGGGCGAAATATAGATCGAAAATCCGGGCCCGGTTTTCTGGGAGTGTTATTGCTGACTTGTCAGTAAATGGCTCGAGGATAATGCTTTGCCACCTTTTCCTGGCGAGAAAGCACTGCTTGGCGGAAAAGAGCGCTTCCATGACCTGCGCCTGACGTTAGAGCCGGGCCGTGGGCGGTGAAAGTTGAAAATGAACGGGTGGAGGGAAGGAAAACACGGACAATGAGAGTGCGGAAGGACATCAGCATAGAGCGGTCCCATTGGTCTTTATACACATCGACACCTCTCTGCTGTATAAGAAATGATACACCGGCTGCGTGCTTCATCCAGCTGGCGTGATCACTGCTGCCGGTGCCGGTGGTGGGATCGCTTGTTCCTGCAAACAACTAGCACAGACGGCCTTGTAAGTCTCGTGTGCATGTACATACTGCGGCAACCGAAGCGCCCATGGTGGCAGCACAAACCTCATAAAGGGCCAGCAGCATTGTAGCACAGAGTGTCTCGGAGGTCTTCCATTCAACCGGGTGGTTCAATGCTTTCTGCAGGGCTGCCAAGGACTGGCCGTAGAGGAAACGGCTTTCCGCGATCAAGGATTCGGATTTCTCAGCCTTGCCTAGCAGATGGATGGTGAAGGCGGCCATGGAACAGTCCAGAACTGCCTTGCGTCCCAGCCTCTCGGGCACGGTGTTGAACCAGGGAGCAAATATCATGATCTCATCGGCCGACGGGGCATTGTGGAGGGCTTGTATGGTGTTTCCAATGAGCTGGCCCTGGTTGGCGGTTGGCGAGACGGGTATGGGGTACGATAGCCATCTCTGCCGGGCCACAATCTCACGAAACGCGTCCGGGCCTGGCTGCGATGGCGAGGCCGAGGTGGTTGAGGTCGAGGTCGAGGCCTGGGGTTTGATTTTGGTGGCCGCTTGGACGGCTCGGCTACGGGAGCGTACCAAGTGCTTACCGTCCACGAACTTGAAATGGCGGTCGTAACCGGGGCATTCCACCCCATATTTGAGGCAATTCCCACAGGTCGGTCGTGCCTCGTCACATTTCACGCGCCGCTTGACACAGAGAGGACACCCGCCGCTTCGAGGGACGCCAACCATCTTGGCATCCGAGCGGCAGAAAAAGACAGAATAGATGGGTAGTAGACGGATCAATAGATGGATGGCTAGATAGAGAGGTGGCTAGATAGCTAGAGATGTGTACTGGCTACCTGGATTGGGAGGTGGGTATGTTGACAGCCCATCCGACGTCGTTACGATGGCAGACGGGAGTCGGACCCTTTCGACGCGAGGCTTGGCTGAGTGAGGCTGATGTGAAGGCAACAGTAGCAGCAGCAGCAGAAAGAGTGGCCAAACCTTCAGGGGGCTGATTGGCCGGCGCCGTTTAATGGGCTCTTCTCTCGTGGGAACACTAGTAGAGAATAAGTCAGCACTTTTGGCTTGGCGAGATCTTATTCCCGAGGGTGTGTTATCGCTTATCGATCTAACTTAGGTACATGTACATGTACCCTCGAGTGCGTTTCTCGAGTTGTACAATCTTCTTCCCAATGCTGCAAAAACCAATGGAATCTGGCACCAGACATCGCTGGCTAATAAGGTACCTAGACTGCCTCGAGTATTATAGACTCTACGGGGATAAAGCCGGTTTCCCTCCACCGTCTCTTGCCTTCCATTTGCCTACATAGGTGTACCTCTACTGCGTATGCGAGTCAGACAGGACTAGGTATTTCTAATACCTGGCACGTATACGATGATCGGCGAAACAAAACGCCCGTCAAATAAATGGCTGCCCGCCCTCCCGTCTTGCTATCAAACTGGCGAGGACTGCATTGAACAGGACCAAGGCATGGGCTTGCTTGGTATCGGCGGTCGGGCGAAAACCGGCGTGATGCTCCGGAGCGCATCCGACCTCAGCACGGCATATTTAATGTGTTGCAACGTCGCCGTCGGCATGCCATCGCGCACATTGCGCAATGCGCTAGCCTAGGTAGTATAGAGCGCGAAAGACGACGGGTTGGGAGGAGGGAGGCCCTCTCCCATCTTCCCCCTCGAGCCTCGCATTTTGGCAGCGGTCAGTCATGCTGACGACCACTTTAATACACTAGGCAGGCCTACATGCGAAGCTGCAAACATCACAGTAGTGTGTGTCGGTCGGTCGGGGACACGTCCCTCATCAGCATCTCATGACGCCCCATCACCTCGAGCACCTTTGGGGGGTTCATGCCGCATGAGGTTGCTATCAGCCGGGCAACCGAGCAAGGAAACAGATCAAAAATGTATCCGTATCCCCGCACTCCCTATCCGTATGGAGGCAGGCAGGTAGGTATTGGACCCCTGGCGACTTGGATGATGGGTGGGTGACCATGGTGCCAGGATTCTCACAGTGGAGAGGAATGTGGACATTTCAATATTACGAGCATTTACGCATTTACTCGGAGCCAAGACTTAAACGGAGGGGAGGGCCGCTTCGTCATCGGAGCCTGAGCCAGGGACGAGCGATTAAGACAACGGCGTGTGCGGATAGGAGGCATCGTAATAATGGAGCGGGAGGGAGAGAGCATTGGCTTGGTTTCACGGCTTCCCGCCGCCGCATCTTGATGTTGCGGTGAAGGGGGAAAAAAATGTTTGTGGGACGACGTCGCCGGACAACGGCCGCCGAACTGAACAATAATCGCATGCGGCAGTGTGAATGGATCATGCATGCCTGCCTGCGTGACGAGCGCCAGCCAGCCAAACACTCGCTAGGACCACGAAGACTGGTAGGGGTAGTCGGATACTCGTACAGTTCTCTACCTACATAGGTAGGTACTCTAGAAGTAGTGACCGCATGCCGTTTGCTCCCTGTACAATACCATGGACGCAGTACAATAACACCGAGGGGCGGATTCCGAAAACATCGATGGTGGCGTCTGAAACATTACATCAATTCATCCAGAGTCGAGCTGACTGGTTTGCTGGCTATCAAGGTTCACGCCAAGAGAACCTGGTCCATATGTCATTTGTGATTGCTCCGGACATTTTCGTGTTCATTGGAACTGCGGTTTCATCTTTAAACAAAAGACCAAAAATTATAGAGTAGCTTTTAGGATGAAAGAAAGAAGCGATGAACGGTTTTTGACTGCACCCTAGAATCCAAATCTATAAGACAGCCTTCCCGTTATGGACCCCCATTTGATGGCGGCGTTATCGTGCAATGGGAAATAGAGTCAGGTCCCGCACTTGGAGCACCGATGCGCGGGGACACAAACAAGACACTATCTTGGCCAACTGGTGGAGGACATGATAAGAGAAGGCATCGCCGTCAGGTCTAATAAATAAATACCGGGAATAAAGGGTCTTCCTTTCAAAAAACTACTCACCTCTATTCCGGAAGATCACCCATGGGCAAAATGACCAGTGCCCCTCTCTCGATCCCTGTTGGACCAGAGACACGAGATTTCAGGGGTTCGAACACGATAGGGACATGTCAGCAACCCAATAAACCACTTGTTCATCGACTACGGATACACCGTGGAGAAAGAAATAGCAATAGCATAATACGGCGGAAAGACACAACGCACAAGACCAAACTGTCTCGCCATACTCCCCCTTGCATTTTCACACTGACGTATTTGGTGATCCATCCCATCACGGGTTTGACCTCGGGTTCTAGAATGAACCCGCCGAGCGACTGGACTCGTAGACTTAGTCAGGGCAATCCTTGGATCTTTTCCTTATCAGGAACGACAATCAAACCTCTTTCCCCCTCCAATGCGGAGGAAGAGGTTGGAATGTACACAGTATGTATGTTCCTGCTGCGCCACCCAGACACACATATTACGCAATAATTAACAAAGCTGGTCATCGGACTCGTTCAGAGAGAAAAAAACGAGACGGGTTTCCAATTTTTTTCTCTTTCCAACGCATGGACAGGAAGCGGTGTTGTCTGAATCTTAGAATTAGATGCTTCAACTGTCGTCGCAAATTCAGCGTGCTTACCTAACCCCACAACCCCATCAACCCGTAGAATTAATAGAACCCAGCTAAACCTAATCCGGCTGATCGCTTCTTTCCAAAACCACACTCCACTCCGTTCAAGACGAGCGGGCTTCCGAGAACCTGAATAACAAAACATAAAATTCAATACAGATGGATTACAGGATTTGGACAACTATGCCAGTCATCCGTGCTCATCTTCACTAGCTTCAGCGCTACACGCAAGCACTACATTCGCCGTACCTACCTTACTTACTTGCCTACCTAGCTATGTATACATGTACTGTATGGTGTACAGTGCAGTCGGTTGGTCGCGAAAGGCGCTGGCAAGCCATGGGCATCCACGCTGTCTCGGTGATCTCTGTGCGTGTTTTTGTGGGGACGCCTCCTGTTGTGTGCATCTAAAGTCTGACGTCTTTGATTGGAGCGTCAAGATGAAAGGGGGCCAGCGCTGGAGATCGGACGCGACAGACGCCCAGCGCCGCAAGTCGCCAAAGTCCAAAAGGGCAAGAGAGTCGCGAATTATTATTATCGGTACATTGTGCCGTACCCAAGGTACGCTCTCAAGACCCCCGACCTCCGACCTTGCACTGTATAAAGTAAGGTAGACAGACACGGTGGACCCCAAAAGAGAGGGACGATGGATGCAATAAAGTGCAGCTATTCATGCAATACCACAATCCTTTTGCGCGCAATTCAAAGAATCATCAGGGGAGATGAAGAGACGCGGGTGCCTGAGAGGCCCGGCTGCTCGCGCCGGCTCTGAGCACGGGGTGAGAGGCGAGAAGAGCCAACCAGTCTCCAGAATGGGTGCATCGTCCGTGTTTCCTCCGATTCCCCAGGTAGCGCTCTGCTCCGGAATGAGAGGTCCCTAACACAGCGACCCCAGAAGCTTTTGCATCACGGTGACTGTCACTTTCATGTTTTGTGCGCGCGCGGAGATGGTGGTGGAATGGAAATGTCTCTCGTCTTTTCGCCTAGTTGCTTGTCGGTCTCTCCGTTTTTGTCCGAGAGGAGTGTGAGACTCGGATGGCTTGACAGCCTGCAAGAAGATCCAAATTAATGATTTTCCCGGAGGTTCCCCCCAATTGTTTTTGGCGTTGACTGAGTGCGTACATACAGTACTGGTACCTCCTGCTAGCGTCCACTCTCCCACGCCCGACTCCGCCGTTCACTGTGCCATTTGCACGGTCCGGCAGGGGACAGGAAAACATGGAGTCGCTCTCTGCAGGACCAACCTTGTTTAGCGTGCTTTGGATCAATGCCATCCCATGTTGGGCTGTCCAATCATCTGACCTCCCCTTTGACAGCTCCGTCGTAAGAAGAAAAAAAAGGTACATACCAAAGAGAAAGCCGCGATCGAGCGAAAAGGGACCCTCTTTGAAGAAAACCAACTAACTGGCTCTCCCTCGACAGGAATGGCAGCAGAGCGGCGTGTGGTCAGCTTGCACAGTCCTTCAAAACAGGAGGGAGACGGGAAGAGTGGCAGTGGAAGTGGAAGCTCCCCCCCCCCCCCTCCCCCCTCCTGTGCCCCGAGCCGCAGCAGCTCTGAACAGATCCGGGTTGGTTGCGTGGACAAAGCAGATGTGTTTTGCCTGCGGGGTGGCTGCCCAGACCTGCAAGACAGTGGCTCCCCTTCTCGTTGGGGTTGCAGGATAATTACCGTGGAGGATCGTGCCCATATCGTACTCGTTGGTCGTGTCCGTAGGTATTTATCTATCTGGAGGGTTGCTGTGCGTGTCTTCAGTACCGTCCATATGCATACATAGAGTATTTGTCTGATGATACCAGATCGATGTGTTTCCTCCTGCCCATCGATGTTATTAGCGCATTACCTTGCTCAATTAGCGGGTGGAGGTGCAGTGCCTGTGTGTCTGGCCTGTAGGCTGCATGTCTCCCACGCTGGAATTTTGGCCGTAGCCCGATTAGACGGCAAGAGGGGCCGGGGTGCTGTCTGGCTCGCACCGCCATTGCCTTGCCTGTGTCTCTCTGGCGCTCAGGCGCTCTAAGACCCAAGACCGACCAAACCACAAAACTTCCCCAAGACTTCCCAAGCCACTCGCCGGCCTTTCTCTTCACCCCCCCCCCCCCTTTCGATTTCCAATCCCATCATTCTTTCTTTTTGTCCCCCTCTGGCCTGTGTGCGCGGCCCCAATTCGACTTCCCTCAGACCCTCGTCACCAGGCGAGCGAAGAGAGTTGTGAGAGCGAGATCGAGCGCGTCCCTCTCCAAGCCGCCTGCTCTCAGCTCTAGAGGCCAACTTCTACACCACGCCGCGGCGCCCCGTTCTTCTCTCCCTGGGCCTCGTTTCGGGACGCCCCTTCTTCTTTTTCGATTCTCGGGTTCTCTGCCTCGCTGTGGGATCCCGTTCTCGCCCCGATTTTCACCTCTCAACTTGACCACCCTACCTTACCTTCACGTCTCTGCCTCTTTTTTCGGCGACTGTACGCCCACTCCCAAGATCGACCAGAACCACGGCCTCGCCCAATCACTCGCTCTCCCGTCTTCCACCCTTGGCGAGATCGAACGACTGGTCATCCCCATGTCCTCCTTGCCTCAATAGCAGATCGATTTGCAGGTGTCGGCTTTGGCATTGCTCGACTCCGCCTGCCCGCTCAGAGGCCTGACCCGACGAAGTTGTGACAGACCCCGGAAACAACTGCCAGCCAAGACGTCCACGGTGACAGTGGGCTTCTTTGGGAGAAACGGGCAATCCATCTCCTTCCCTCGGCCGCAGGCGTCCTTCGATTCTTATACCGTTACAATCGTTAAATCTTTGTGGCATCAACTGTCAGGTTTTTTTCTTCTTGTTTTTGCTGAGAGAGACCTGGCCGTATTCGTGGTCGTCCATCAATCGCTCGTGTTTGGCAAGTGAGTTTTCCCCAATTACCATTGTCACAGCGGCACTGCCTCGTGTGTTGGGAAACACTAGACAACTCCCAACCAACCAACTTGTTTATATGGCGATCCAACTTCAAAGGCGGTGCTATCTTTCTCTTTTCCGCCACGGTTCCTTCGTAATACTAATTTGTGTTGGTGTCTTGTCTAGGATATCTTCCTAGTCGGAGTTTTCGTTACTTCTCTCGTTGCATACTACAAATCCTTCCCACCTTTTATAATCACATAAAAAACACACAACACAGACACCATCCGCCCATTGCACCGTGTGTACAGTCGACTTGAGCGGTACCCCCACTCATGGCGGCTTTAGTGCAAGGTTACCCGCAATCGGGGACGGTGACAATGCTGCAAACACGGCCAACATCGGCATCGGGTATCCTTCCGAGTGCCCAGGCTCAGCCCAACTCCCAATATGGGCAGGCCGGCTCGCAGCAAAGGAACAGCATTCACGGCTTCCCCAGCGGAGCGGCGTCGTCTGTGTCGTATCGGGGCAGTTCTGGTCCTATCCAGCCGTACGCCTTTACAAATACGCCCAGCCTTACACCGGCTGCGCAATGGCAACAGTTCAGGGCATACCAAACATCGTCCACGTCTGCCGTGCCCGCCTTGCAAGCCTTCGAGTACAACCAGGCTGTTGCAGGGCGGCCCCGGTACTCGGCCAGTGTGTCAATGACCAATCTGCCCAGCACTGGCACACTCGGTTTGCAGGGAGGTGCCGGCGCCAGAGATGATTCGATTCTTCCAGTGCCCGGGAGCAACCGGCGGGCTGCTACGGCGCCTCGGCAACACTCTCCACACCATAATGTAGCGTCGTTGCAGCATTCGCTCGTGCCGGCGGCCCCAATCAGGGTGTCACCAGAGAGATACAGGCGAACGGCCATGCGTAGTCCTGACTCGGGAGCCCCAAGCCCAGGTCAGCAGCCACATGGATCCGTGTCCGCTGCTCCGTCTGGCTCGGCCATGGCGGCCGTTGGCCAATCTTATATTTCCCGAAATGTGCCAGAGCAAAAAGCAAGGAGCCTGCACTCATCGCAGTTGAATAGGCCGAACAGCATAGCTTTGGTGTCTGGGTCAGCAGTCGACGACATGCAGCTCCCAGCCAGCGGTCAGCCCCACGACGATATCAAAAGGTTTCGGAGACGTAGTATGCCTGCATTGGATTCTGCCAGGTTTTCCCAACCCCTGACCCCTCCCGAAGTTAAGCAGCCGGAAGAATCGACCCGCCTGGAACAGTCCGCGCACCTCAAGACTGCTGACAAGGAGCAAAAACCTGCTGGTGCCAGTGGTAATAGCTTGGCTGTTGACAGAAGCACTAATCCCGCCCACGCCCGAGCTGGCAGCTCTGACAGCCGTTCGTCTGCCTGGAGCGCAGGGAGCAGCTCGCGGTCGTCTTCTGTAAGTGCCACATGATACTTTTGTGTTGGTTTTATCCGTTTTGTCCCATCATTGCCGATGACGACGACCTGCCCTGTATTCCCCAATCACATGCAAACTCTCTTCGCCATCTCAGGCATGCAAAGGCTAACGCAAGGTTATTTCCCACTGTTTCTTAGTCCGCCAACCGCAACACCAATGGTTCCAGCCCCACTGTAACCCCCGCCCATCTCTCTTCCCTCTCTGAACAAACTGGGAACAGCCCAGACTATCCCCGGCTGGTCAACATTCCTCCACGAAGTTCCTCCTCCTCCGATGCCGCCAACACGAAGCGGCTTACCAACCCTTCTCCCCTTTCGCAGCCGGTGGCCATGGACACGGAGGCAGGAAACAGCCAGCCTGCTGTTGCCGCTGGCACTGCCCCAGTGTTGCCCATGAAGCCCGCCGAGCCGCAAATCGAGAGTCCAGCTATTAGGCAGTTATCTGCCATCAACGAGAAGGGGAAGGCAAGAAACAAGACGTCGAGACTTCGTCGTGCTTTCTCATTTGGCAGTTCTGCCGAGTTCCGGAAGGCTGCTACCGACAACGATGTTGGAGAAAATACCATCAACTCGACGACGGGCCATGTCAAACTCCACAAGGAGCGGGACCCTGACGAAGTGTACAATGCCGAGCAGGCACGCATTGCCCAGCAGCAAGAGGAGGCGGGGATTGGGAATAACATCTACTCTGGCGGTAAGATCTTCTCTGGGTCGACGGACAACATCTCGATCTCGTCTACTGCCTCCTCGGCTTCGATTATGATTCGCAAGATGGGACGTGGCATGAAGAAGGGCACCCGTTCTCTCGTTGGACTCTTCAGACCCAAATCAATCATTGGCACCCCGGCCGCCGATACGACACTCCCCGAGGCCAGTGAGGCTACCGTGTCTATGGTTACCGTTGAAGCCGAGCGAGACCTGGTAAACGTTAGCGTTGATCTCCACTCTCAACATGGAGGCGGCACTGGCTTTCCTCATCTGGAAAATAATTCAATTGATGCTGCTAGCGCCACAGGCAACGAGCCAGAGCGTCTGGATAGCTCTGGGACTGACACCGATGCTTCGGCTGCCAGAAAGAGCATCATTGGCGGCGAAAAGGAGAGGACCGAGGCGCTCTCGGCTGTTCGGAAAGGAATTCTCAAATGTGAGATTATTGAATCTATAACTCACCGTTGATATACGAGGCTAACTGTTCTTTCCTTTAAGCTACCAGCGGCCCCTCAACCCCGTCACCTCGGCCTTCGGACGCTAGGGCCCCGGCTCTCGATTTGTCAATTGCCCCTGCGATGACCGAGTCGCCTAACTCGAGCGCCCCTAGCACTCCCAACGACGAGGCGCAGGGACATAGACGAACTGGGCCGATTTCTATCGGCAGCGAGGACTACTTTGTGTCAGCTCTGCGACTTCGACAGGACACCAGGAGTGCCCCTGGCACTCCCCATGGTACCATGAAGCGTAACGCGACCTTTAGTCCCCGCATCGCTTTTTACGAGACATGGCCAAGCCAGGAATATGACCGCCGGGGGGAGATTGCTACCTGCAATCGACTTACACCGATGCTGGCTCAGCAGATCAAGGAGGAATTGAACACGTTTAAGATGGTAAGGAGTCCCGTCCCCTTCAAGAAACTGGGTTGCCTGGTACTAATACAACCCTTGTAGGAGATGGAGGTTCACGAGAACTCGAAGATTTACACTCACTTCTTCTAACTACCGTGACAATGGTGTAGCTTGTATCTCCAGCACGTTTCGTTTCCTACAGGGTCTGCGAGACCCCGACATGCATTTGATCAGAGTTCAAATTTCCGCGGCGTTTACGGAAGCATAGTAGGGTGTCATGGCGTTTTTTATATCGATCTCTGCAACTTTGCGTCGAGATCTGGTACATGGACTTAATTCCAGGAGACACCCGATCAGCTGTGTCTTGATTGCCACGTCGCCAGCCATTGTGAAGGCTCGATGGCGATGAGGTACGGGGCCAGAGAGAATTTCTGGGAGAAGACCAAGGTTCTCTCTTAAGGCGGATTGGGGAGGGACTAGATGAGTGGCAGCAGAAGTAAGCGGGAGTAGGAGAGGGTACGAACAATGGTTGGGAGTACTTGTCAGCATCGCATGGGAAAGGGGTCATCAGCGTCCTATTCTGATGCGACAGCGGGTTGATTATCCGGACTCGGCAATGTTTTCGAAGACAACAGGCAACGACACCGAAAGACAACTCTCAGCGATTTGCATTTTTGAGCGAAAAAAAGGGTTTTACGCAAAGTATAGTTCGGGTCAGAAGAGCCAAATCATTGTTTCTTCGAGGGGGGTTATATGGGGAGGCTTTAATTTTTTATCCATTGTTTTTTTTTAGTCTGCCTTTTGTTTTTCGGTTTCATGGCCTAACAATGTAGTCGATTCGTAGTCTGGTCCAGCTCGCAGCTTACAGAGGACATTTACAAGAAAGTCCAAACTAAATTAAATCAAGACGAGACTTGAGAGCCCAGGAGGAGGCGTGCGAGTCAAAAGAAAAGTCTTGGCTACGCGTAGAGAGCACTCCCGTCCATTGGCTCTGTACGAAGAGGCTTGTTGGCGAAAAGGCTGGAGACTGCAGCACAACGGTTGCAAGCCTGCACGCTAAGGGAGCTGTCGAATGATTTCAAGGGCGAAAGGCTGCAGATGACGCGCATTCTGGCCGTTCCGCACTCGGACGAGTTTGGGCGTCTTGGCAGCGAAGAAGGAGGGAAATTCAAGCGCTACTGCAGTTCAGTCTCAGGGGGCGGGGTTTCGGGCTTTTGGATTCCTCGTATGGTCCATAGATGGTCGTTTTTTCACTGTGGAAGGCATGCACTGTGTGAGCGCTAACTTCCCGCACTGTTTTGTAGCCTTGCATGTATTTGCGTGTCGTCTTGACTTTGGTCAAGGTACCTTCTCCACTACTGCGGGGTCATTGCATCATCCCGTGGAAAAAATGCCCCAATCAGATTTTTACGACAGCCTCAGCCTTGCATGTGAAAGGTCACGATAATCTTTTTTTTTGTCTTCGGTATGAGCTTCAGTTTCTCGACTCGCGCCCACCGCATTCGCAACTCGGGCTTCACGGCGAAAGAATCACCACAGCGTCCCGCCACTCTGCACACGCCAACTCACGCTGGCCCGCATAATATCGAAACTCGGCGCGTCTCTGGCGTCGGCGGTAACCAGCCTGTTTTCTGCAGCGTCCACGATGATGGCGGCCGAAACAACCGTCGCCAACGGCGCGCCAAAGAAACTGAAGCTGCACGGCCGCGCATTTTACGAGAGCATCGGCAGTCCCAAGTATATTGTTGCTCCTATGGTGGATCAGTCTGAGTTTGTGAGTTGATCTTACAACACCACACAAGCACACACTCTCCCCCCTCTCCTCACCATCCCTCACCTGTTCTAACCATGGTCCCTGTCACCAGGCTTGGCGCATGCTGTCGCGATCCTTTCTGCCCGAGTCGGAGCGTTCCTCCGTTCTCGCCTACTCACCCATGCTTCATTCGCGGCTCTTTGCCGAGAACCAAAAGTACCGCGACCAGCATTTCCAGCCCACCTGGGAACCCTGCGCCCCCATATCCAGCCCCAATGCGATCACCGCCCCCTTTCTCGACGGCAACCCGTCCATTGACCGGCCCCTCTTTGTCCAATTCGCCTCACACGAGCCAAACTACCTACTGGCCGCCGCCAAGATTGTTGCCCCTTACTGCGATGCTGTTGATCTCAACCTCGGCTGCCCCCAGGGCATTGCCCGGAAGGGGCACTATGGCGCTTTTCTTCAAGAGGACCAGGAGCTCATCTACGAACTGATCAACATTCTGCACGAAAACCTAGACATACCCGTGACTGCCAAGATTAGGATCCTTGATACGAAGGAGGCAACGCTAGCCTACGCGCAAAACGTGCTGCGCGCCGGAGCGAGCATCTTGACGGTCCACGGGAGGCGACGCGAGCAAAAGGGGCATGTCACTGGGTTGGCGGACTGGAAGATGATTCGCTACCTGCGGGACAACTTGCCCCCTGAGACAGTCATCTTTGCCAATGGAAACATTCTTGAGCAGGGAGATATAGAGAAATGCCTCGCCGCGACGGGGGCCGACGGTGTCATGAGCGCCGAAGGCAACTTAAGCAATCCGGGTATTTTTGCCCCCGTGCCGCCTGTCGGCGAGGAAGGTCGGGAATACTGGAAAGGAAAGGACGGCAAAGGCGGGTGGCGCGTAGATGCTGTCTTTCGGCGCTACATGGACATTATGCACCAGACCGTGCTGGACAAGGAGCTGCCCATGAGGAGGCCCTTGTTCATGCCTGGGGACGATATCAAGTGGATGAGCGCCCCGATTGAGGGGCTGGAGCTTGGTGGACCGCAGCAAAAGAAACGACAGTCGACCGAAGACGCAGGACCCCCAAACAAAAAGCAGAAATCCTCTGGGAAAGAATCTGTTCCAGCGAAGCAAGCGGAAAAACTCCCCCACACGACGAATTTCACCGGCATGCAGGGCCACCTGTTCCATCTTCTGCGGCACCTCGTCACTCGCCACCACGACGTCCGGGATGCTCTGGCCAGGTCTAGAGCGGGTGATATGGCCAGGTACGAGGCCATATTGGAGATGGTGGAGCGCAAAGTCGCCGAGGGCCTGCTCGAGTACGAGAGGACGGACGGCAAGAGTGTCGAAGAGAAGGATACACCACCGGTGCCAGAAGTGACAGAAGAAAATGACGAGGAGAGCTCGGTATGGACCGCCAGGGAAGTCAAGCGCCCGTGGTGGGTTGTTCAGCCTATTGTTCGCCCGCTGCCGAAGGAGGCGATGGCCAAGGGCGCTATCCAGCCTCGGAAGGTCAAGGGTGGTAATAAACCGACACCACCGCCGCCGGAGAATTGCCCTTGTCCTAATGGCGTTCCTCTTTTGGATGAGGAGGTGGCGAGGCTCGAGAAGAAGACGACCTTTGAGCAGAGTGAGCTTGTTAGTGGGTGAGCTTTCAGGCGAGCAGGCCAGTCAACTCTTTTGGGTACACGTCGGTATTTATAGGGCACCGGTGTTTTTATATACCCACCTGCCTACTTACTTACTTGATAGCGTGGCATTCATAACGGAGTGGGAATTAGAGCTCTCTTGCACATTTTTACAGATAATTATTCTAGCCAACGGGTTTATGGTAACTGCGATTACCGTAGTCCCTGCAGGTTATTTGTTTGCATGACCGTCTCGATGAGTATCTGAACCTGGCTATCCTGAGTCGGCAGTTAGGCTCCTACCTAGAGCTAACGATGGCAGTCCTGAGTCAGGAGACGAGGACAAGAGACTAAAGCAACGTAGCATTCATTCGTATTCGGGCAAACTACGCCAGGTCTAGGAAGGTATTTTGGGCCTGTCACTAATAGGAGACGGAAAACCCTTGAGCTTTGGGACTCACTTTTCACTCAATGACTCTTGCCAGTCCAGAGCCCCCCAGGGAGGGGAGGGGGGGCTGCTAGCAATGTTGATAAAAAAAATCACAGCAGGCCGAGAGCATAAATGATGATGATGATGTAAATTCTTCTTTCCTCTCCTTTCCTGTCTCTCCCTCTCTTTCTCTCTTTCTTTCTTTCTTTTCTTTCTTTTTCTTTTTCTTTTTGCCCCTCTAGAACTTGCCCTGACCAACAACAAAATGAACAACAACTTCAGAAACATCATATTCTATTTGTTGCTCGGTTTTTAAACAGCATTACAACAACAACCAAAGATGTGACGCATCCCACTAGTTCTAGTGCCGTCGACAACAAAAGCAGGTTCCGCTCAAGACTCAGTGACGATGTCTGACGCCGCGGAAATCGAGTCCTACTTTTAACTTTGGGGGTGATGTATAGATATATATATATATATATATATTGACTTAAACAACGTCTCTGCGGGGGAGGGAGAATAGAGAAGAATAAGAAGAAAGATATCTAGATAGATATACGTAGGTAGCCGGCTATGTGTGGCTTGCTTGGGTTCTTCTCCCCTTGGCCTTGGTATTTATTGCGGTTTTTTTAGTTTAATCCACCTTGTTGGAGGCCCAGTCTCTGAACCAATCCAAAGCCTCTGGGTTCGCAACGCTCGCGTTGGTCTTGACCTGCATCCCCGAGAGGATCTGCTTGACGGCGACTTCGATCCTGTTTGTTGCCACACCCACCCATTAATATCTGAACAAGGGAGGGCAAGATAATTGATAAGGGAAGTGAAAGAGAGAGGGAGAGAGAGAGAGAGAGAGAGAGAGAGAGAGAGAGAGAGAGAGAGAGAGAGATAGAGATAGAGATAGAAAGACTTGCTTTTTGCCATTCCCCGTCTTGGGGATCCCACCCCTGGCTTCCTCAATCACACCCGGCAAGTGCCTAGGACTGAGCTCCCTTTTGATGACCTCCTTGATTTTACGACGCAGGATATCATCAAAAGTCTTGCCCTCGGCCATCACCATAAACAAGCAAACCGTCTCGTCGCGATCCGTCTCGCGGCGCCGGCCAACACAAACGGCATCCTCGACGTCGGCCCCAAAGAAGCGCGTGAGCACGTTATAAATCTCAGCACTCCCGAACCGGACGCCCGCGGGCTTCAGCACGCCGTCGCTGCGCCCCAGCATCACCAGCCCGCCGGTGGCCGGGTCTATGCGGACGAAATCACCATGATGCCAGATGTTGGGGCCGAAGCGCTCAAAGTACGCGGCGCGATACTTTTCCTCGCCGCCGAGGCCAAAGAAGGTCAGCGGCTGGCAAGGGAACGGTTTGGTGCATACCAGGTCTCCCGGCGCGTTGGCCGGAGAGACGGGGCTAGGGTTCTCTGATGGCGAGGCCGAGTCGACAACATTGATGGCCATGCCCAGTCCGGCGCACTGAACCTCGCCCGCGCGAACCGGGAGTAGGGGGCACGGCGCGCCGAAGAGGGAGATGATGTCGGTACCGCCAGTGATGGAGGCTAGGTTGATGCGTGCAGGGAAGGCGTCGTAGACAAATGCAAACGTCGACGGCGGCAAGGGTGCAGCGGTGGAGTAGATGGCCTCGAGCGCGGACAGGTCGAGAGTCGGGTCGGCAATGGGCCGGATGTTATTGGACTCGAGCGCTATCAGGTACGCGGCCGAAGTCCCAAAGTGAGTGACACGGAGCTCCGAGAGGAGTCGTGGGATGGAAAGATACGAGTGTGGCCGGAACGGAGAGCCCGAGTATAGTACCAGTGACGAGCCGACGGCCAGCGCAGACACGCTCCAGTGGTGCATCATCCACGATGTGGTGGTGTAATACAACAGCCGTGACGACGATGACATGGAGCAGTGGATGAAGTGCTCCTTCTTGTGCTGGAGGAGAGTGCCTGCCGCCGTGTGTATGATGGCCTTGGGAAGCCCGGTGGTGCCGCTCGAGTACAAGACGTAGAGCGGGTGGGATGGTGGAAGCTGCTTGAAGACCAGTGGTTCGTCTGGTGAGCTTCACTCACCCCGTGTCTGTTAGACTCGTGTGTCCAGCATTACATGGATTCCTCACGTGGTATCCAAAGAAAAAAGCTGAGGGAAGCAACTTACCTCTGTAGCCAGCTCCCGTACTCGTCTGCCTTTACCCCCTTCGCCCGGAGAAGGTCTAGACCCGTGTCCATGTCCTTCATGCTCTCGATAACGACAACTTGTTCGAGGCCATGCTTTTGCAACTCTTGGACGATCTCCAGCGTCTTGCTGCCGCTCGACCATTCCTTGCCGTTGTAAAGCGTGGCATTGTCGGCGAAAAGCACCTGTGGCCTGATCTGAACAAGCCGATCGAGCACAGCGCTGACGCCATTGTCGGGGCTGATGCCAGTCCAGATGGCGCCGACGGTGGCAGCAGCCAGCAGGGCAACAAGAGCCTGGACGTGGTTGGCAACGAAACCGGCAACGACACCATTCTCACCCACGCCAGCGGCTCTCAGGGCGCTCGAACACCGCCGAACCTGCTCTCTCAACTCGGCCCAGGATGTCTTGGTCAGATGCTTGGTGTTCTCGGTGGCTGTGATGACGGCGATCGCCGACCCGTCGATCTCCGTGTTTGGTGGGAATAGAAGATTCTCAGCAAAATTGAGAAGGGCGCCAGCAAAGAAATCGGGCCTAGGGAACATGGGCGCGTTCTCGGGCAGGACCTGAGGATGGGGGGTCTTAGCAAACTCAAGGCAACTTGTAATGGGGGTAAGGGGGGTGGATTGTCATGGAAAAGGGGGTAGTATAAAAGGGGCCGGCCACAGTCCACAGGTCCCCTTGCCCCGATTTATTGGCTCATCTTGCCAGCGTGACGTCCTCACTTGGTGTGTGTAGGAGCTCAGGCCACGAAGCAGTTGCTCATGTCATCTCATGTCATGTATACAAAGTACTGGCTGGTTGACACGGATATACAAAGCGCAAAGGTAGTAATCAAACAGGCACAGAAACAACACGAAGCCACCCACCTGGTCAAAGGGCCTGGAGGCTTTGATGCCGGCAAAATGCCAGACCTCTTCCCAAAAAGGGGCAACATTTTCAACAGACCACTTGTAGAGCGAGGGGTAGTCGTTGAGGGTCAGCCCGTATTTCGTGTTGACGTGATGCAGAAACCTCCACATCTGCGTCGACTTGGGGCTGCCATGCCTCCACAGCTCACTGGTGACGGTCATGGTGGCGGTAGGGGCGGTGGTGGGGTGGTGTGTGACGAGTGGGAGAGGGAGAGAGAGAGAGAGAAACACAAGGAACAAATCAAAGAATTGTGAAGCGAGCGACGTCTGGCCTTGTTGATTTGTTTGTTAGCGGTTGAGTTTCCCCGTGGGCAAAAGAGTCGATTTTCGATTCCGAGAATCGGGATGCAGGCAAGAGTAACAAAAAAGCCCCACGGCCCCGGATCTACAGCTGAGCAGACACCCAAGGTCCAAGATATGTTCCAAGGTATGTGTGCATCACGGCGGAGGGGTCCATTGCAAGGAGGGATGTCCCGAGGTTAGGACGCTCCCTAGTCCAGTCCAGGGTTCAGAGCGACAGAAGAATAAATAAATAAAATGAAACCCGAGCTCCGATGGGGACGGCCCGCTTCAGAGTCCCGACTTTTTTCAAGGTTAAGGTCGGTCCAATACCGACCTCTCCGGGGCAAGCAGGCAAAGGAAAAGTAGGTAGTAAGCAAAGCAACGCAGCACCATGTCCAACGTTGAGAAAACCAAAGGAGCCGCCGTCAAACAAGGCCGTCAAGACTCGAGCCGCCGTCCGTCTTCCTGGCACTACCCTCTACCTTACATAACCGCAGTATCGGTATAACTAGTAGGTTCAGCCTCGGTCTTCTCTGGGCTTGGGCTTGGGCCAACGGGCTTGGGCCAACAAGCTTGGGGCAGTGGGCAGGTGGGCCGCCTCGAGCAAACCCCCCTCTGCCGTGACGCAGGTACCGGACAGTGCAGAGCGCTAGAGGAGATGCTGAGCAAGCTGCCCATTGGGAGAAGCTGGAACCAAGATTTTGGCCTTTTTCCCTTTCTGCTTCCGGCGAACGCGTATGTATGGCGCAGCGCAGTCTTCGGCGAATGCGGCTTCTCGATTCTCGGAAGCGGGATGACTAAGTGCAATGGCGGCATTGTGCTTGTATACATACATATGAACATATGGACTGGAGAGAGTAGGTGGGCAGGTTGGCAGGCAATGCAGGTAGGTTCCTTGGTAGATAGGCATGTAGAGTACAGTGTACCTACCTCGGTATGGATAAGCGAGCATCTGATGATCAGGAAGTACATGTACTAGTATGTATACAATCAAGATCTCGGCAGGCAGTGGCTAGGCACTACGAACGGAATATGATACCTACCTTATCCCTTAGGGCTCAATGACAATCAGTCAATCGCCGACACCTGACGCTGATGGCTCTTGAGGTGTGATTTTACTCCACACTAAATAAAACCTACTCTTCTTCACCGTAGAGTAGAATAATACGGATACAGGTAGGTAGTGTCCGAGTCTTCCGTAATCCCCCCAGCCTAGCAAAGCCCACCGCGGAATAAGGCAAGGACCCTCACGCTGTCTGCACCGATTATGCACGCACTGTAACCAGTCACCAGTAGGTACCTAGGTACCCAGACGACCAGGGAAGTTCTCTGAGAGAACTCTCCTTGCAGGGGTGTCGGATGCCCAGATAACCACATAAAATCCTGGGGGGTCGTCGATAAGCACGCGAGGCACAACGCACGCATACATTCAAAGTGCCCCCGGAAGAAACTCACCTCGTGCTGCTGCTGCTGCAGGTCTGGTGATAAATGAAAAGCCCATTCACTCATGTTGATGGGGGGGGGGGGGGGGGGGGGGGGGGGGGGGGGGGGGGGGGGGGGGGGGGGGGGGGGGGGGGGGGGGGGGGGGGGGGGGGGGGGGGGGGGGGGGGGGGGGGGGGGGGGGGGGGGGGGGGGGG